>JACEIK010003033.1:145766-156163 GCA_018107945.1 Datura stramonium | reverse complement strand
CACACAAACAAAACAAAATTTTAAAAAGAAAAAGCAAAGAGATAATTAATAATTTTATGAAAAAGGGTTAAAATATTTTTAAATTATGTGAAATTAAATTAAAATATTCTTCGTTGTTAGTTTGATTTAAAAATGGCTCTATCGTTAATAGTTTGATTCAAAAATACCCTTGCCGTCAATAGTTTGATCCAAATATGCTCCTGCCGTCAATAGTTTGATCCAAATATGCTCCTGTCTTCAATAGTTTGATCTAAAAATGTCCTTATTATTACTTTGTTGGCTCAAAAATATCATTTTACTAATAAACATACTTGGTAGTAGCAGATAATAATATTTACTCACTTTTTAGTTTATCATATTGTTCCATATGAAGTCTAATATGCCCTCCATTTCATTTTTACTTGTCATATTTTACTTCACGGGGATTAATTTAATTAAGTTATAGGATTAAATTAAATTAATTCATTATTTTAAATTTAAAATTTAGATGTTCGAAAACTACAAGAAAAATACTACAAATTACAATTCCGCTCATATTAATATGATGAAAAAATACATCTTAAAATGTTGATCAAAGTCCATATAATTTAACTCTCGAAATGTAAAACGTGATAAGTAAAAATAAACGGAAACAACAATAAATTTTATCTAGAAACTAATTAGTCCCAAATTGATTCTTCCAAAAAATATGCAAAACTTAATTCTACCAATAAAAGGAAATCAATATTCACATTTATTTTTTCAAAATTAAAATAAGAACAAATTGTTCCAAAATCAAACAATTTGTAAATCCAAAATGTTAAATTCTATATGATACTCTCGTTAAATATTTTCTTCTATGCTAACTCTGGATTCACCCTATCAGCTGCTTTCTTTGCCTACAAAAAAGAATAGAGGAAACTTACATTACTATTTATAAGAAGACAAACACATAAAGAAAGTTGTACTCGCAAATGGACGAATTGGGTCAAATTCGTATTGATTGCATATCGACCCATTTTTTTAACCTAATGAATTCCTAAAAAAATGGATTGATTTTAATCGCCTCGAAAGAAACCTTGAGGAGGAAGGGTTCAACAAAAGTGACAAATCAAATCTCATGGACAATTTAAATTGAAATGAGCTATCACTAAAGGATGTGGTGCAGTGGATCGATGGGGTTGCTCTTCCCTTAATGAGAAGTCTCGATTTTGAGCCGTGAGTATGAACCCGAATAAATCCTATGCGACACAAATCTGAATTAATCGAACTCCAATGAGATACTGAACATAAGATGAGAAACTAAAAGAAAATAATTAAAATGAGCTTTAAAATGAGGAACATTTACCTCTTTGTCCCAATTTGTTCTCAGAGTAACCACTAAATAAATCAGGGCTTGAGCAAGAAGTGATAGAGTTAGTCCCAACCAAAGTCCCTTTTAACAACATCAGAAAAGTATAAATATCATCAGTTTTGTCATAATACATTAAGGAACTATATTGTTCGGACTTTTCATAAATTTTTTGATATTCTGTTGGATTCTCAAAAGATGCATTGCTTTTAGAGGTCCGAAATGCACCAATGTGACATTTTTGAAAAGTCTATTGTCATAGTACATTAAAGAACTATGTTGCACGTACTCTCTAGAAATGTCCCGATTTATGTGCCGGATCCTCAAAAAATTATACTATTTTTAGAGGATCTGACATGCACTGTGTGACGCTTTGGAGAGTCAGGTGTCATAATACATTAAAGAATTATGTGGCACGGACTCTCCAAATATGCTTCCATGCCCGTGTCGGATCCTCAAATAATGTTGCATTACTACTGGAGGATCTGACATGCACCGTGCTATATTTTTGGAAAGTTTGTTGTCATAATGAATTAAACAACTATGTTTCATGGACTTCCCAGAAATGCTTCCACACACATATCAAATCCTCAAAAGATGCGCTACTTTTTGAGGATACGAATGCACCGTGCGATATTTTTGGAGGATCCGACACGGACTCTCCAGAAATGCTTCCACGCCCATGCGGTACATATCATGGAAGCATATCATGCATTGTCTTTGGAGGATCTGACACACATCATGCGGTACTTTTGAAAAGTCCGATGTCATAATACATTAAAGAACGGTGTCATAATACATCAAAATATGCACTACTTTTAGAGGATTCGACATGCACCATGCAACATTTTCGGAGATTAATTAAAGAATTAAATATGCATAAAGAAGTACCTTTCCACCAACATGATAGAAAAAAGCTAACACAATACCAGCAGGTATTCCCCATAGATAATAAGCTCCCAAATTAACAATTGCACCAATTTTTTGCCAACCACACCCTCTAGCAATACCTAAATTTTGCATTATTGGAAATATAAGATTGCTGGAAAAAAAATGGCTAAAAGAAACTGTTCCTTTTGAGGATTTGAACAAACCTGAAAGTACAGATTGATTTGCATCTATGAAGTGAGATCCTGCTACAAACATCAACATTTCCCCTACATATGTCACTACTTCTTCCTCATTGCTGTAACAATGTCCCCACAATTTACGAACCGAAATGATGAACACTGCTACTAGAATTCCTTCTGTGGTAGCTAAGAACAGTGCAGTATATGCTGCTACACGAGCTGCTTTTGGTCGTCCAGCGCCTAATTCATTCGAAACTCTTATGCTGATGATGAGAGGAAGAAAGACAATGTGAGAAAACATGAGTTATATGAAATTTGACAAGGAAAGCGCGTAAGTATATATGAAATTTCACCTTGTGGCGCCACTTAGTCCAAAAGGCAACATGTACATCATTGAAGATGTATTAAGGCTGGAAAAATTGCATACAACAGTGAGTTAAACACGAGGCGAAATAGTGATAGAAAACATGATGTTGAATGTGATAGTACTAAACGACTAATGTGTTCGAGAACTGACCTGATGGAAAGAACTGAGGTTTCTAATTTCGGATTAGGAAGAAGACCGGATAACAGAACCATCATTTCAAATGACCAACTCTCCAAGCTGAATCCATACAAATAAAAAACACGAATTATATGTCTATGCAGTCTTTAGTAGAAGTGAATTGAGGATTTACCAAAGCATAACTGCTGAAGGAATAGCTAGCCTAAGGTATCTTGGTATATCATAGAATGCTGCAACTGAAAATCCGGTCCAAGTACTTTTGCAAGAAGGCGATATCCTAATATATGCAGCTAGCAAGAACACGTTAATCCAGTAAGACGTAGCGTTAGCCAGAGCAGCCCCTTTGTTGCCAAGGCCGGTTTTGAGCACGAGAAACCAACAAGTGAATAAATGCAGCAGAGTAGTGGCTCCTGCAGTAAGCATCATAGGGAGGACATTGTTTTGAGCTTGTAGAAACCGTATCTGACATTGTAGTAGTCCATAGGCAAAGATGCTCGGGATCATGAAACGTGCATAATCTCCTGCTTCGTCTGCTATTTCCGGAGTTTGTCCCAAGATTACAAGAATATGTCCTGCATTTGCCCAAATATAGGCTAGGGGAATGCTGACTAAAAGAAGAACTATCATGGCCCTTTGCATATGGATACCAAGCATATGATATTGCTTTGCACCATATGATTGCCCACAAATTGTGTCCAGTGCACTTCCCATTCCTGCCTGATATCAACCAAAAAATAGAAATCCAAAATGCAAAGATCAAATAGTAGATTTTTAAACAAGTTAGAGTTATAGTTATTTCTCTGTTACATCAATCACTATTCACAGATTCTACTATATCAAATACCATATAGGCTCATCTATTCCATTTTACGTGACTCTCTTTCCTTATTAGTTCATTCCAGAAAAAACGACAACTTTTTTTATTTCGGAAACAAATCATATTCCAAAAATGGAAAGTTCGACACAATTGGGATTTGGTATTGTTTTGTAGTGACATAAATGTTATGTCGAGTTCCCAAAGTCTTTGTTTCTTTTGTTCATAAACTACGTGCCCAGTCAAATGCACGCCACGCAAATTGAAACAGAGGGATAACTAGCATATAAACTTAATTTTCATGCTTGTTAGTTTCAGTACAAGTGGTTTTAGCTAATTTGGCAGAGTAATATAATCCTATAGAACAGTTCATGAACTCCCTTTGAAACATTTAAAAGTCTCATCCAGTGTTATCAAAGACGAAAAGGGAGAAAAATTTCTAAGGTCCATTGGGCTTTAAGAGCAAAGCACAAATAAAGTGTGGGCTTTATTGAAGAAAGGCGCAAATGGGGAAAAAGAAAAAATACAAATATATGAATGTGTAGTCTAAGACTAATAATTATAAGTACGAATAACAAATATATGGACAAAGAATCAGAAAGAAGTAATAGAGTAAAGTGAAATATCAGTTTTTTAGTGTCGCTCTCTTCAGGATTAATGCTCATTGACAAGGAAAAGTAGACCTTAGAGCCTTAAGCCTTAATGACGATACTAAAGTGCCCACTAAGCTAGGGGTTGTTTTGTGCCTCGCTTTAGAACTTAGTATGTCTAATCTACATGTAAGAAAAGCAGACTGATGCATAAGACATTCCGCATTTGACAGGGTTTGGGGAAGGACCGCACCCCAAGGGTTGTCATGTAGACATCCTACTCTAATACAAACATTGATGACTACTTTCATGACTCGAAGCATGACCTACAGGTAACACGGAGACAACTGTACCGTTGCTCCAAGACTCTCCTTCTAATCTACGTGTAAAAAGGGGACAAAAAAGATGTGAAGCACATTATAAAGAAGAAAGTGAAGTGAAAAAAGACTTTACCAACAAGCTGAAACCAGTGACAGTGGCAAAGGAAGTAGCCATGGAAGCACCAGAAAGAGCCAACTCTCCAAGATGACCAACAAACATCACAGAAATCACCTGTAAGCAATATAGCAGAAGATTGACAGACATTAAAGGCCCTGCTAATGCCAAAATCTTCTTCACTTCTTCAAGAAAATCATCACAGTTTCTCCTATTCATGGATTCCTCATTTCTTGATTTTGATATTAGTGGACACTCAAGGTCTATTTCCCTTTCTTGAATATCCATTTTTCCCTCAATCTTTTTTTGGTCTTCACAAAGCACAAATGGCTGAAAGATTCAAGCTTTAAGAGCTTAAGCCTAGATAAAATAGAAAGAAAAAAGACAGGATATCTATAAAGAAAGATATTTTGCACATAGTCATCTTTATGACAAAACAAACATTTGGAATCTGTCAATAATGACAAATAGGATTAGGACTTTTGTAACCTTTAATGTTCCAAAACAAGGAGATGGTACAAAACAACTTCTCAAGTCTTCAGATCCAATGAATGGATAAAATATGGATAGCTTCTTTTAAGTCTATTTATCAAGTTTTTCGGAAGATAAAAGTGTTTATTTTAGAAAAAAAGCATTTCTGAGTAGTAGCAAACATTGTTTTTCATAAGTTGAATAAGTGCTTTTAGGGGTAAAAATGTGTTTCTATACTTCTTCGAATAACTTCTCTTTTTGAGCAGAAGGTTAGAACTGATAGGATCGATTTTCAAAGGCTTCAATAGGGTCACTTTTTGCGAAACTAGTCACTTAAATGGTTAAAAAGGGTACCGATACTGGAAACAACCTCTCTACTCCACAAAGATAGGGTTGAGATCTGCATACATCTTACCCTTCCCAAATCTCACTTGTGGGATTATACTGAGTATGTTATTTTCTAGATTTAACTTGTGAGATTACATCGAGTATGTTATTGTTGTTGTAAATTGAACAAATAGATTCTCCTGACACTTTTTAAATGGCCAACCACAATTGCTGCTCTAATACTTGCATAAATACTTTTCAAATTGATTCGCTAAACATGAATCGATATTTTATGAAACAATATATTATTGAATAATTTTATTTATTAAGACTTGACAAATTTCATAAAATGCCTGCTTCTTCCACCAATACAAATATCTGATCATCAAAAATTGAAAATACAAATATCTGATCATCAAAAATTGGAGAGATGAGAACAAAAATTAAGAAATTTCTTTGGAGATCCCATGTTGGAATAAGACAAAAATTCTTTATATTTGTTTTTTCCTTCTCACCTTTCAAGGAAGATAGTTATATCATAAAATAGTGCACATGAATTAAAAAGGTGAGGGCAATATGTTGAACTTACTGGTATTACTAGTGAATTTGCTCGCGCTTCTATCATTTTAAAAAATATCAATAAATTTTTAAAATAATATTTTATAACTAACTTATAATTTTTTGCTTCTATTTCAAATACTTTTTTTAATGTCATCTGTCCGCGAGCTTACAACAACAATAACATGTTCAGTGTAGTTCCATAAATGGAGTGTGGAGAAATAGTGTGTACGCAGTCTTATGGGCTTAATTAAAAAAAGGAAAAAAGGGCAAATATACCCCTTAACTTTGCGATTTAGAGCGAATATACCCCTTATTAAAAAAGTGGTGCATATATACCCTTGTTATTTAACAAATGGTGCATAGTTACACTTTTCGTTAACTGACCTATATTTATTGGATTAAAAAAATTCTAAAACTTGTTTTAAAATTTCAAAAATGCCACGTGGCTTTAAAAAATTATCTCACTTTCTGTTTTACCCTCTAGAGCTAACCCAAATGAGAAAAACTGCCTCAATCCCTCTTCTGCTCAATCATAAAATGAGTTTGGAACGAATCTGAATAAAAGTGGAATTTGATTATTTTTAGTTGCGTTGGATCTGAAGGGGTAAAAAAATGAGTGAGGTAACTTTTTAAAATCACGTGACGTTTTTAAAATTAAAATTCAATTTTAATTTTTTTAAAATTTAGTTAGTTAACGAAAAATGGTAAATATGCGCCATTTGTTAGACATCGAAGGTATATATGCACCATTTGTTAAACTGAGAGAGTATATATACACCACTTTTTAACGAGAAATATATCTGCTCTAAATCGCAAAATTGATGATATATTTGCCCATTTACCCTTAAAAAAAAAAGTAAGATATGTAATAGCCTGCAGCCATAGAGATATAGTTTTAAGATAATATATATTTTTTTTGACAAGGCAACCTGCAGGGGCTACTCTTTGGGTGCGCACAAGGTAAACCCCGTTCCAGTGTAATAGCTCGCAAATCACACAAGATAGATAAACCTCTCTAGGTAAGCACTGTGAGACGAGCTCGAAACTTTATTATTGTTGTTAGGATTCCTGTGTCTCTGTGTCTGTTCAAACATTTACTCCAATTTCTGAGCAAACATGATTTTGCCACTATTGTTTCACTCAGCTAAAATTCAAAGCAACAACCTTCAACTATATGTGATGCTTTTGAAGTAAAAGCAGCACTAAACAACAATCAAGAGGAGTATGGAACTAATATATTCATTTATCTCAAAACTTCCCTCTTTGAGAGAACAAAAAAGAGAGTAGTACTCTTGACCAGTTCCATAGTCATTTACATTATCATTCCCTGTGTACACGAGGAAGAAAAGACAGGAGATACCGAGCCAGTCACACTCATATACGAAAGAAAAACAAAGAAGAGACTCTCCGAGGGAGCGCTAAACAGCAATTAGCTTTTTAAAATTCCTAAATGATATGTAGAACAAAAAGGGATTAGCATTATGTATATATACTCGTAAAGCTTTATTACTACTCGTTGCTTACTCTGATGCTGACGGTAGTATGGCCAAACTGTTAGCAGTCAGTTCTTCTGAAGATGATGATGATGACTCAAACTTAGGGTCAAAGCTCATTGTGTAATGGAATTCAATTTGTAGACGCTGATGAAGGGGTGTCGATGCCATCAATCCCTTCTTTACATCAACTTGTAACTCCCTAATAGGAATTGCCGCCAAAAAATTCTTAATGTACTCTTTACATGCCTCTTTACCTCTGTAAATGATGTTGTTTTCAGGTACCATGTCGTCTTCCTGCATCCTGTTGCTGCCATTGGTGCTAATGACAATTTTTCCTTCATCAGCAGCCTCTATCACATCAGTTTGCTCTTTTCTATTGCTAGCTGGCTTATCATCTAATTGTTGAGACTCACTAGGTACCCGCATAATTGTTGTTTCTTTGTCGAATTTGAGGATATATGCCTGATTACAACCCTCAAAAAGCCTCTCGCCCAGTGTGTCAATGATATAGTATGCGTCTTTTTCAACCTTGAGGATAAAGAAGTGGTCATTCCAACTAACAATGTAAACAAAGCAGTCGCCATGACAGGGAGTTTCTTGAGCAGATTTAGAAATCTCATCCCAAATGTTGTCAAAAGACATGGCGCCATGAAGGAAGTCAAATCCTTCCTCTTCTTCGATTCCTTCAGGATGGAAGAACCCAATGAATGATTTTTCTGACACTACTGAGAGTGGACGCACTTTAGCCTCGAGGACTGTCTCAAGGTCAAAATGCTTATCTGGGAAATGTTCCCTGTAGGTCTCTTTTTCACAAAGATCCCTCCACTGCAGTGAACCTTCACGGATAAGACAATCAAGTTGGGATTTGATGGGCATATCTTCGGGATTGCAGTGGAACCAATCAGCAATCACAGCAACCAAGGCTGTACAAGCACTTTCACCTGCAGCTCGTTCACTTCGTTGATCAATCGAAGCAAAGAAGATCCGAGTCTGCAGCTTCATTTGTCCATCACGGCTTATTATCTCTTTCTGCTCCCAATTACCCACAGCGAAACTGTCATCTCCAAACTCTGAGACAGGAAATTGATTTCCAGAAGCTTCATCTGATTTGCACCACTGCAAGAATAACATACATTGCTAAGAGGACTAGTTATGACAAATACATGTTCAATCATGAACCTGAAAAACCTCAACAATCAGACTCTTGATACACTATACAAGTAGAATAGCTGCTAAAGAAAGCTCTCAAATTTAGTAATCTTCAACACGACGGCACATTGGTGTACAAGTAAATGGTAGCAGATTGATTAGATCATGAAATGAAGACAATAAACGACACCATGCAAATTCCATTTATATACTGGGACAATCAAACATGACAAAGAAAGCACGAAAAGTGGACACGTACCCCTGAAAAAGATTCATCAGATGAGCAAAGCTGTCGGCGATCAAAGTCTATATCATCTCCACCATCCTCCCCATAATGTTTCTTCAACAACGGCTCCCCCTTGGTTTTAGGAGATCTGAAACTCAACTTCCTCTTCCTCCACGGGAGAATTCTGCGTTTTAAACTCTGCTCTGTGGATTGATTTTGTAATGCTGAAGTTTTATCCGCAGGGTACCTGTGCCCTGCATCTGAAATATGATGGCTGTAGTGGACTAAGTCCTCGTCTTCGCTGCTGCTTGTGTTTGAGTAAACTAATCCACCAGCATGGTTTGCATAGACAAGTGATTCATAACTGAATGACTTCTGAACACTTGTATCCTCCTTTCCTTCCTCTGATTCACCTTCTTCTGAATCATCATCAAGTGAATCTGTATCCACTGGGTAAACATAATCGGGATCCTCACTTCTGACTGAGTTCCTTCCATCACTGCTGCCTTCCTCTTCATAATATGCCTTCTTGTGTCGCCTAACAGACAATCTCTTGAAAAATTTAACTTTCCACAGACCCGCTTTTAAAGAAGAAACCTCATTTCTGTCTGTCAACAAAACCTCTCCAGGGTTTGGAGATACTGGAGCAGACATGATAAACTTTGCAATGGTCTCTGAAGCTTCGTTAGTGTTCTTCAATTCCACAAGATAGAGCGATAGCTGTCAACAAATATATGGACATGTCTTTAGGAAACAGCTGCAGATATATATTAAACATAAGTAGATGCGAAAGATACTGATTAAATAATACATTCATATAGCTGCAGGAATACGAGAGAGCACACAAAAAGTATGCTTTAGTTTCTCTTACACAGAGTGAAAGGCAACTCTTGAAGCTGCCAACAGAGGCTTCCAAAGGAATGAAAATTTCAATTCCGTCTTCTTTGTCTCCAGCTACTGAAGCAAAGTCTGCAAGGTTCAATGTCGCAGCAGCAAGTACGGGTACCTTCTGATCTGGTCCTTTGCTTGAACCCTGATTCAGAAGAAGTACGAATAAGTACTGTATCAAGCAGCTCATAGAAAACCTCAACGAAGGGAGTAAATGAACAGTGAAATCGAACACAAAGACAACGTGTTCAGTAGAGAAATTAGTGTAGATGAAAGCTAAAACTGAAATTAAAGGATGAGCTGCAGGGAAGTAATACACCCATGGATTGAAAAACACACGATTATCATGAACGACAGGTTCAAAGCAGAAAAGAAACATACAGCTAAGGCCAACATTGAGCCTATGAAGAACCACAACTACCTTTCAGCCTCAAACAAGTTGAGATCTGCTCTAAGAATTTACTATTCCATTTAAGCTCGGGTCATAACATCATCATACCAAATAAAAATAGAAGTGATAATAAGTTAAATATAT
>JACEIK010003033.1:112172-130750 GCA_018107945.1 Datura stramonium | reverse complement strand
ATTGGACTTATTAGTGCTGAATATAACTAAATGCGATATTCAATTTATAATCCATAATCCATAAATTTTAGAAATAAAATTTGAAATCTAATTTATAATTCAAAAAGGCACACCAAATAGCCAAAAAATTTGAATTTCGATTTAAATTTAGGGTTGACACAAATTATACCTACTACTGTTTTCGAATATATTTTATTTATTTATTTATTTGCGGTGGAGTATGTTATATTTTTTTCTTTCTTTCTTTCTTTTTTGGTACATTTGAATTGGTGAGAAAGAAAAATTTTCTTTGTATTTATGATTTTTCATTTAGCAGATAATATGTATGTTTATTTAGAATTTAAAATTAAAATTTTCTCATATTTAATTAGATAAGACACAAAGTTTTAATTAATATTGATATGCTAACAAATGACAATGCGCTCGTAATTATTCTATGGCTACAAATAGAAGAATAATCCGATAATATGCAATGATCGATGGAAATTAATATATGAATTGTTGATAACTTGATTTAGGTATAAGTCGATATGAAAGCAAGAAAGTATTTGATTCGTAAAACAAGATTTTTAGCGAACATGTGTTTTCGGGCATAACTTATGTCGCGTGACATAATTTGTGGTATTGAACTGATATTTTGGGCATAACTTGTACCACTAGACTTATACCTTAAGCTCAATTTCTTTTAAATTGCCTTCACGCATAACTTGTGTAACTGCAGAAAATGTCTTTGGCATAACTTGTACCTTTGATATAATTTCTTATGCATTGAGCTTAATTTCTTTTACCTTTAGGTATAATTTGTATCACTACACTTATGCCATGAGGCATAACTTACGTTGTGGGCATAATTTATTTGGCCTTAGAGCATAAACTTGTGACATTGAAAACATAATTTGTGCCTCGAGCATAGCTTGTGCCACCGAAGGCGTAATTTGTGTCTTGAGCTCAATTTGTTTTGTCTTCAGGCATAACTTGTACCTTGAACATAGTTTCTTATGCCTTGGGACATAATATGTGTCGCTAAACTTATACTCTGGACATGATTTTAACTGAATTTATGCATTGCGATTTCTTTTTGCCTTGCGGTTTTTTTAATTTTTAAGGGCATTTTTGATATTTTTTATAACTTAAAGTCTCGAAGAATAAAAATTAAAGATCAGCAATTTTGAAGAACAAAAATTAAAAATAACTCTGTAATAAAACATGAAAAACTTACATAATTGCCCTATCAGAGTAAATTATTTACAATTTGCTACCCCTTTACTTTCATGCCCGCCTAATTAATTACAGAAAATATTTCATCTCGTGATCCTTCATGATACCATCATAGTATATCCATATACCGTCATTAGAGCCGCCAAAATGGGCTTGACCATTGAGGCCTAATCCAGCCCGTTATTAGGTAGGGTACGGTTAAAATTTTTTAGGCACATTTAAACTAAGACTTATAAGCCCAGCCCAAGTCAGGCCGCTGCCCCTTGAGGCTTGACCGAGGATGGGCCGAGGCCGGTAGGCCTAAAGATTATTTAATTTAAATTAAAATTTTAAAAGAACGTTAAGGAAAAAGAAGTAAAAATTAATAATAGCGATTACCGAATAAATCTTGACTCTTTACACAATACTTTACCCATCTATTATTAAATTCTAATCATCAGATATAAAAGTCGCATTCATAATCATAATCATAATTTAATTTTAATTTAAAATTTAAAATAAAATTATGAAAAAAAAAGTAAAAATAGGAACATCGAATATTCTAGTATCTTACATAATACTTTACTCATTTAGAGTTAAATTCCTAATCACCAAGTATAAAAATTACATCCATCGTGAAAATGTCCAAACACTTGTTGCAACTCAAAATTGGTTGCACGACTTTACCCAAATTCAAAGTTGGTAATGTTTTTAAGTGAATTTAAATATTATTGATTTTGATATATAGTTATTCGATGATGTTTACCTAATTAAATTTGCATATGAATGTAAACGAATATGAAGATGTTAATTAAGATAATTTTATCAATGGATTCAAATGTGCTTGACAATATATTAGAGTTGAATATATTATAAGTTATTGTAGAATTAAATACTTTCATATAATGATACATTATAAATGTTAACAAATTGTCATACCTAAGTTCAAATGTATATTGAAAAGAATTTTTCTTATTCAAAAGAATATCGAAAAAAACGAAGGGCTAGCCCGCCCAAGCTCGCGACTCTTATAGGGCTGGGTTTGACCGATCATTTTAAGGCCCTTTAAAATGAAGGGCGGCCCGTCCTAGCCCATTAAATTCATTAGCCTGTGAGGCTTGGGCTGGACTGACCAATTTTGACAGCTCTAACTGCCATAGTATCATTGAGGATGAACAATCCCACTAATTTTCCAAACATAGAGTGCGCAGGGCTCCTAAATCCTTCATGATACCGTCATACTATATTCATATGCTGTCATTGCATCACCGAGGAATGAACAGTCCTTTAGGGATACACTCCTTAATTATGCATGCTACTATAACATTGTATCCATATATTGATATGGTATACATCATGATACCATGACAGTATATTTATATACCGTCATGATATATTATGCCCGAAAAACCTTCAAATTCATAATAGGACATGAATTGTAATTATTTTAATTCGATTGAATATTATGAATAATTAATATGAAATAATTCATTTTGATGAATTAGTTTAATTTTTTAAAATCTATTTTATGTACTTTCCATAAAACATTTATGCGAATGACCCTAAATAGGGTCCTCAAAGTGGCTATATGTGCACTTGTCCCAGCACGAACTTAGCCCAAACTGGAACACCACTCCAAAAGCCCATTCAAAATTCGAAGCCCAAAGAATCCCTTTCGTTCAGTTCAGCTTCCCCTATATTCGAACTCCCATTAATTGGGGATCTTGAAATTAGGGTTTATCGCTGCTCACTTCTCCGCCTAGAACCCTACTCAAATCGATTGGAATTTCACTGTAAAATGGGTAAGCGGGAGAAGAATGAAACGAAATCAGAAAAACTAGATGTTATGGAGGTAGAAGAATCAGCTGAGGTAAAAATTAAGAAACCTAAGAAAGCGAGAATTAAGAAAAGAGAAGAAGAAGAAGATGATGATGGTGACCATGCTGAAGCTAATGAGAAAGTTTTGCTTCGTGGGTGCTCAGCTGAAAATGGTGAAGCTGTAATTGTTACAGATTTGAAAAGGGAAAAGAAAGAGAAAAAGAAGAAGAAGAAGAAGAAGGAAAAAGTTATTAAGACCTCAGAAGACCCTGTAAGTGTTTGGATTTTTTCTGAAAATTGGTAAATTTCTTTTTTTTTCTTTTTTTTTGTTCTTTACACAGCATCGATTTGATTAGGTTGGTGTGATTTTTTATGCAGTATTATTAGATAAACCAGTTGATCTGGTTTGAGGTTGATTAATTTATGTGATTTTTTAAAACTTTGTTACTCAGCAGGTGGCAAGCGGAGTAGATAAGTGTTTCCAGAGCTTCTGTAGNTATGTCTCTGGTAATCTAAACTTACTTCTGCATATTTAGCTGCTTTACAGTTTTTGGATGTTTCTATATTCACTACTGTGTTTTTTCTTATGGTATCACCAATTTGCTCAAGCCAATAAATAGAGCTGATATGCTAACTACAAAAGAAGATAGTTTTAACTGTTAAGTAAGTGGTGTTAATATTATTGTGTCTCGGGATGATTTATTTGAAGGAAACAAAAGGGATGGATGAAATGCTATATTTCGTCCATTCCAACATTTCTATCTTGAGATCTCCAATAATTTTTAAATTAAGACAATAATCATTTTGTTATGTACATGTTTTTTGCATGACTTTCAAGAATTCAAATTCATTATACTATTCATACCTATAAAAAGATCCATCATGCTATCCAATTTGAACTTTGATTTGATGTTTTGAACCTATCGTCTTTTAGATTATCGTCCACTACTATTTATTAACACACATGTCAAATTAGTGAATTACTACCCAGTCACACGGTGTTAAGTGGAAATGGACAGTTTTTAAGCTGAATTGAATTATAAAGACTTAAAATAGTCAAACTTAAATATAAATGCATATTGGAATGACAACTTTTACTTGAATTGGATCTAGAGGTACAAGTGGTCACTGTATTGTAACATAGACTGATAAAATTTGGATCACTAATGCACCTTCAGGAATAAACTTTGATCCTGATGTTTCCTGTTAAAAGAAGTCCTTTAAAGATTCTTTTTATTCTACTGTGTAGTTTATTTCTCAGTACAGTGAGTCTAGAGAATTGTGGTAACCCTGGTTTCTCCTTCCTAACGAAGAAGGTCAAGCAAAATCTGGAACATCTTTTTTGTTCCATATGGTCTCACTCCTCTTCATTCTTTCTATTGTATACTGATGATGGTTGTTCTCTGATTATGTCAATAATCATAGAATATGTGAATAAAGTTTATGTAACTCTATTCCCTTGAAACCTGAAGACAGTCTTTAAGACAGAGGTTTATCTTTTGTCAACTCAAAATCATTTACACATAAGTTAGTCTAATTATCCTCTTCTACACTGAGTTGCAAGGTTAAATCTGCATTTGTTTTCATATTCAATACTAATAGTAGCAAAATTTGAGCTTGATCACTGATATGTGAGTTTATCTTCTTGACTGTTTTAGGTGGACGGAATGAAAGAAGAAAACTTGGATAGTATAGATATTAATGTTGTGGATGATGCAGCTGAAAAGAATCCTGTGGAGATGTCTAATGGTGTCGTCCTACGAAGGCTTCTTGTGAGTTGAAGTAATATGATTTGAACTGTTGTTTTTCACAAATCCAAACAATCTGTTAAATGGCTTAGCTGGTCTGTATCTTTATTATTCATCATATGATCTCAGCGGGGGCCCAGATACTTTGATCCTCCAGACAGCAGTTGGGGGACCTGTTATAATTGCGGTGAAGAGGGTCATACTGCAGTCAACTGTACTTCAGCCAAACGCAAAAAACCATGTTTTGTTTGTGGGAGTTTTGATCATAATTCTAAACAATGTACAAAGGTTAGTGATTGAAATAACTGCCATTTTTATGTGTCCCCTTTATGTTTATTTCACCTTGTTAATCTCCTCACAATTGTTGATTTGGTTAAGTGGGAAGTTTGATCATATGTTTCATTTTTTTTGATTGACTAATTGTGAGACGAGCAATTTTGAAGTGCACTTCTGTGCAAGAAACAAAATGCATCACCAACAAGTCAATAGTTTTCTGTTTAATGCAGCATCCAGTGCCCTGCAGTTAAAACTCTTGTTTTTTTTTTGTTGCATTTATTTCTTGCTAGAGTGGGTTGGTCATTTGATCTGGCGTTACAGTGCTGAAGGACCACACAAAATCCATTTATGTTGCTGGTGATACAGCTCTAAAAGTTTGGCACCGTAGTGTTGGTCTTCACCAGGTTGTGAGCCTTTAGTATTTTCTATAGGAGAGTCCAAATATTTACCTGCCGTTTCATAAGTTGGAAACCAATCTTGGAGGCTCTAATTATTCCAAGTGTCAGGTCCCAACTCCTTAAAGATCAATTTTAATTGAAAAATAAATCTTGATGTTTATAGTGTGTTTCATTAGTAATTTCTTTTTTCTCCTCTTCTGAACAGTACGTCAAAGTAAACGAGAAACCCTATGAAGTGTCTCAAGAACTCTGCAAATCTTAACCTTAAAATTGTAAATTTTTTATCTATAGAAATCAAGTCAAAGCAAGTAAAGTGATTGTGTTGTGTAGCATCGCCTATGATAGTCTTTTTTCTAAGTTCTGATAATAGAGGGTGTGCATGTGCTTGTCGACTTCAAATTTGGATCTTTGGCGAGAGTTAGTTATACTTCCAACTAAAACGATGCCTGATGCGAATGAATGTCAATGAAGCCATTCAACTAACGGTGTACTCCTTGGTAATTGAGGTTCACAAAAAGTGGTAAGACCTACTGCGCTGAACCAGAATGCTAACTGCTAAACTGGCACTTCTGCCCAAACATTACAACTAGATCATAAGTTCCATCTCTTTTCATAGTCCTCAAAGCAACTTTATTTTTCGTAGTTCAGCAATGCCTCTCCTTTATCTCACACATTTATTTATATCAACTTGCCTAGTCCTCCTGCCTGCTTAGCAGGTTAAGCTTCTTCAGTAGAACTAGGGAAGCATGTGATGATTATGTTCTACTTACATAGTATCGTAAGTTGTAGAATCATGGAAGGGCATCTATTGCATGACTGCACAGACTCCTTTTTTTTGTGTTTAAGCTCTCTTGTAGGTTCAGGCCTCATCGGTAGGTTCTTTACTAACCAGAGTATATTGCAGATTAGTATTCTGAATTCCCTGGAAGAGGAGTGCCTAAATGAAATTAGGTTTATCCTAGATTTAAAATGAATATACTCTCTGGGCCTTAAAATTCCAATGCTATTGCAATTGTGGTGTTAGGAGTATATATCTTAGTCTGCTGATTATGAACAGGGCAAGGAGTGTTTCATCTGCAAGAAGGGCGGTCATCGTGCTAAGGATTGCCCTGAAAAAAATCAAGGAGGATCTGAAAGTACAAGAATGTGTTTAAAATGTGGGGGTCCTGGCCATGATATGATTTCATGCCAGAATAACTATTCTGCTGATGATCTAAAGGTGTTGCTAAAGAAACTTTAACTTGAATTTGATTTGTTTTTTGTTCTTAATTATCAATTTTCCCGTTCTCATCTTGACCTTGACAGGAAATACAATGTTACATTTGTAAGCTTTTTGGTCATCTTTGCTGTGCAAGCTACCCTGATGGTGGTCCGAGAGAAATATCCTGTTACAGATGTGGTCTACTAGGTCATACCGGTTTGGTAAGTAAATGGCCATGAAATGACATGACTCCTCCTGTATGTGTCTGACTTGTCCTTGTTCAGGAATCCTTTTGAATGCTGCAATTTCAACTTACACATTTTCAATGCAGGCATGCGCCGGATCTCGTGGGGAGACTAGTGGTACACGGCATCTTAGTTCTTGTTATAGGTGTGGCGAAGAAGGACATTTTGCACGAGAATGCACTAATTCCAATATAGTAAGTTCCCGTATCTGTGATAGACTGCTCATTTGCATCCTTCAATCTCATTTTTTCCCATCTCTCTCTCTCCCTACTCTAAATCTCATCATTTCAATGATACCTTATTGTGTGTCGATCATATTTCTAAAGGTCAATAAGTGGAGTCGGGAATTATCAACTCCCAAGAAGAAAGTGTTCAAGGAAAGAAACGATCATTATGAATTCCGGTCTGCTCCTCATGATTTCGGTAAGGCAAGAAAGATGCACACACAATATGGAGGAGGATATGCATCAGGGTACATTACTAAACAAAGGGCTGGTTGGGTCACCAACTATCATGAAGACTTCCCTCGATCCAACGGTTGGAGATCTCCTTCAACTCCTGGAAATAAGAGAGCCAGGATATCCAACTATGGTGCCGGTGATCATTCTTCTATTTCTTATTCATCTAGAAAGTCGAACAGGCTCGACTTTAATGATTCAACTCCTTACGGATCAGTCAAATATCATCATCACCATAGGTTTTCGGCTTCTCGATTTGGTAACAGCAGTCATGATGGGAGAAGAAATTATGAATGGTAGCAGAAACCCTCTCCTCTTTCTGTTTTTGTTGTTGTTTAATTATTATTACTGTTATTATAAATTTGAAGTTCTCCTGCCTAAGAGGCATGTAAAATTAAAGTTTTGTCAATTGTTTAACAATCTTTATGTCTCTGTTCCTTTCTTATCAAGAGAATATTTTTGCCAATCACTTTTATGGAGTTTAATTTTACTTTTTATAATGTTTGAACTACATGACAAAACAAATAGTGGAGATACCACTTGTGAAAATAATCTTCATTTACCCGTAAAAAATTTAGTCGCAATCAGTGTTTACACTAAGCTAATGAATGTACGATATATGTTTTCGTATAGACTTTTAGCATTTAATCACGATTATTTTACATATATTACATAGCTATAATAACTTTCTATATTTCTATAGTATAGTGTGTGCACTCGATACGATTAAGTATCCTTTGAAATTTCATGATACACTCACCTTTAATAATGGAGCTATAATGATTTGTGAATAAATCGACTAATTTCAATATATCTAAAATGCTCGTAGGATGAATCTTTCACAATTTGAATTTATTATTAGAGTGATGATGAGATGTTGATAGAATTTTGTAAAAACGAAAAAGAAAAATTTACTTGGAAAATAAGGTGAGTACTTATTATAATGATTAACCAAACCCTGAATTAACAGTGAAAAAAACTTTTATATTGTGACAAAATTGGGGAAATTGGCGGACTAAAGCATCTATTACGGGTCGTTTGGTACGAGCGGCAGGGATAAATAGTTTCGACATTAATTTTTGGATGAGTTTATCCCATATTTGGTTGGAATAAAATTTCAGAATAACTTTTCTCGGGGAGTAGTTATTTTGGGGGTGGGATAACAATCTCGGATAACTAATCCTGGGATAACTTGTTTCCCTATCAAACGATCCCAATGCTTAATGTTAAAATTGTGAAATATGTTATTTCAAAATTAATATTCCTGTAATACACACATACACACATGTTATCTAATATGTATTCAACAATAAAATTGTATGCAAAATAATTTTATGTAATATAAGTAAATGTAGATGAATATTAAATCGATCCTAATTTTTTCACAAAGCAAGGTCCATATGAAAACTATCTTCCCGCACCCGAGGTAAATATATCTTCCTAGGATAGAAGTGTAGCGGTATCACAAACTTTGGTGTCAACAAGCTTACTCGACAACGGTAAATCACGCGAGAATTTTTTAAAGTGCAAGAAGAAAAACAAAGAGTAGAGGATTAGAAAATTTGTAAGGAATATATATGAGGATTTAACACACACACATATATATATATATATAGCCACTAAAGTAACTCTTCGTAAAGGTGCAAGTCCAAAGTTGCAACCTTTCGCTAGAGAGGACGCCGAAAATGTCAAAAAACCCGAGTAAGAAATTTTAGATTAAATAATTATTTTCTCTCAATATTTCTTCCCTCTATTTTTCATTCACCTATCATTAGAACCTAATAATCCCCCACATGAATGGGAAATGACTATTAGATAAAGAAATGCACAGACAAGTAAGTGATTTAGAAGCAAAGATTAATTGCATCTGATAAGTAGGTTTTCGTTTGTACTTTTTTATAGTGAACTCATATAGGATGCACTCAATCAATCGGTAGATGTGATATCTTTGAACCGTCAAATTTTGTTGTACACCTAGACAATACAAGTCACAAAACTAACCCTTAACCCTGTATGATTCTCACAGTTGTGTTTGTTTCAACTATGAATATCGTTTGATTTCATGAGTGCATAGAGAATTGGCCTTTACTATCATTCTCCTTGAAGCGACTTACACTTTATACTCACATAGGTGATTTCTAAATGTTCAATCCTATAGATGAACTATTTGGTCATATCTTGCCAAACTTAGAAACCATTAAAAAATTTTAAACCTGAATGCTTTATTCTTGTTCCTGAACATTGTGTTCATCATGAGAATAGGTTGAGTTATTTGACAATGTTCAACTATCATTCATAATTGTTTGATCTTTCTGAACCTAACTCTTGGGATCTCCAATTTACTAGGTAGAGTTACCATCATGATAACTTATCTTAGGCCTTAACCCCATTTCTCTTGATACTCTTTCAACTGCCTCTCTAGTTAGGCCTCTTATAAGTGGAACTGACATATTATCTCTTGACTTTATGTAGTCAATTGTGGCAATTCCACTAGAGAGTAGTTGTCCATGTGACATGATTTTTCGTTATATTTTGTGTTGTGCTTGAGATAGTTCTTGAAACTTTCCAAGAAGGGGGCAACTTCTCAATCACCACAACCATTTGAAATACCTCATTTATCACCACATCTTCAGCAATAAGGTCATGAATAAGGACTTGGAGTTTTTGAATTTGGGCTTCAATCGACTTGTTGTCCACCATTTTATAGTCTAGAAATTTGGCAACTACAAACTTCTTCAAGCATGCACCTTCACTTTTATACTTCTTTTCAAGTGTCATCCACAATTTTTTTTAAAGTCTTTGTAGAACTGTAGATATTGTACAAGTCATCCTCTAGAGCACTAAGGATGTATCCTTTGCATAAGAAATCCGAATGCATCCAAACATCAATTGCCATGAAACACTGTTTTTCAGGCATTCCTTCTTCATGAATAGGAGGATCTTCATTTGTGAACCTTTGCATTCCAAGTGTGGTCAGACAAAATAACATCCTTTGCTACTAGTCCTTGAAGTTGATACTAGAAAACTTTTCTGATTTTTCTGCCGGTGCCATTGTAGGAGCATTAGTTGAACTCTCAACGAGGCAATAGCCATCACCGCAACTGTTGCTGTTCCACTATTGACATCAACTTTATTTATCATTTTCACTATCAATATTCGACAGATGGTTTAGTAAGATAGAATACCAACAATAAAGAATCATATCGTTTCACAGGTTAATGATGAAGTTTTTTATATTCTTCAAAGGAGAATAAAATTTCAAACTGAGTAGAAAATCATAAAGATTTTAATCTCCGAGAACATAGTACATATTACAGTAAATAAATGAATAATTTCCTTAAGATTGTTATTTAATCTGCATTCAAACAATAAAATAGTATACAAAATAATTTGCAGAATATAAGTAAAACAGAGATGAAAAATATTAAATCGAGCCCACCGATTTCACAGTGTGTCCTTAAGAAAATTATTTCCCTCAAGTACCCGAGGTAATGGAATATATCCTCTTAGGATAGAATGATGTATTCACCAGCACAACGGTACCACAAACTTTGATTCAGTGAGCTCATTCGATAGCAGTAAATCAGATAAGAATTTTTGAAAGTGCAAGAAGAAAAATAGAGAGTAGAAGATCAGAAAATTCGTATGAAATATCTGAGAATTCAACAGATATATAGCCACTAAAGTAACTCTTCAGAAAAGATGCAACTGTTTAAGTTGCAACCTTTTAATAAGAGAGAATGCCAGGAAATGGGTCAAAACTTAGAGTTAAAAATAACAATATGAGAGAGAAAACTAAAAAAAGAAGAATATGATCATAGTTCTAAACAGGTTAAGCTTCTTAAGAAAGCATATGATGATTGTGTTCTACTTAGATAGTATGCTGAATATTTTGACAAAAAAAAAAAACATATTTTTTAAATTTGGTAAATGTTTTAATGATAGCACTATCAACATTTTACCATAGTGGGTCTCACTTATTTGACCAAAAAAAATAAATAAATTGACCAAAAAAATAAATAAATTCCATAAAGGTGTACTATTATATTTTAAAAAATTATTTATTTTAAAGGTAGTTTTATTTATTTTAAGGATAGTTTTAAAAAATTACAAAGTATTTCTATTTTTCTAAAATTATGTGTCTAGTTAAACTACATCACATAAATTGGGACAGAGGGAGCACTACTTTTTGGATTAAAAATGTACACATTATAGAAACATATCAAACTCTTTATGCTCCAGGTTGAAGAATACAAACTATTTTGAGTTATAACCGAACTTCTATACTCATTTATGTCAATCTTTAACAATATCGTCCTTTAGGTTTGGACTAAAACTATATTGCTTTTCTTTTTAAAAGTGTACACATTTTAGAAATGTTTCAAACTATTTACGCTCGAGGTTAAAGAATACGGATTATTTTGAATTATGGTCAAACTTCTATACTCATTTATGTTAATATTTAACAATATTCTTTAGGTTTGGACTAAAATTATAATACTTTTTGAACTAAAAGTATACATGGTTTAGAAATATATATCACATTGTTTATGCTCAAGGTTAAAGAAATCGAACTATGACCAAACTTCTATACTACTTTTTGTACTACAAGCATACCTGATTTAGAAATACAGCGAACTGTTTATGCTCGAGGTTAAAGAATATGAAATATTTCGAGTGATGGTCAAACTTCATATACTTATTTATATATGTTAATCTTTAAAAATATCCCTTGTGTTTGGACTAAAACTATACTACTTTTCGGACTAAAAGCGTATACATTTTAGAAATATATTAAATCATTTATGCTCGAGGTTAGAGAATACAAACTATTTTGAGTTGTGGCCAAACTTCTATCTCATTTACGTTAATCTTTAACAATGTCCTTTAAGGTTTGGACTGAAACTATACTACTTTTTGGACTAAAAACGCACATGATTTAGAAACATATTGAACTATTTATGCTCGAGGTTAAAGAATATGAACTATTTATGCTCGAGGTTAGAGAACACAAACTATTTTTGAGTTATGGCCGAATTTTTATACTCATTTATATTAATCCCTAACAACGTCCTTTAAGGTTTGTACTGAAACTATACTACTTTTTGGACTAAAAACTCACACGTTTTAGAAACATATCGAACTATTTATGCTCGACGTTAAAGAATACGAATTGTTTTGAGTTATGACCAAACTTTCATACTTTTTTACGTTAATCTTTAACCGTGTCCTTTAAAATTTGGACTAAAACTATAGTACTTTTTGGACTAAAAACGCACACGATTTAGAAGCACAACAAATTGTTTATGCTCTAGGTTTAAGAATATGAACTATTTTGAATTATGACCAAGCTTCTATACTCATTTATGTTAATTTTTAACAATATCCTTTGAGTTTGGACTAAAACTATACTGCTTTTTGGACTAAAAATATACACGATTTGAAAACATAATGAACTATTTATGCTCGCGATTAAAGAATTGGAACTATTTTGAACTATCACCAAACTTTAGGGATTATTTTATTCTCTCTTTTTTTTCCCCCTATATTATGTGAAGCAAACATCTTTGTTCCACTCTTTTCCTCACCTTTTCTTTCTCCCCTTTCCAAATAGAGTTAAAAAAATATCACTTGGAAAACTTTGGCTTCCCCAAAAATCTTCCCCCCTCTTTCCTCCATAAGCCCCAATTCTATTTTTTTTCCTTTATTTTTAGATATAACCAACATCTAACATCATATTGGGAAAAAAAAAATTGCTCTTTCCAAAAACACCCATTCTTGTGATTTCAAAAATCTCCCCCTCAACTCCTCCTCAGTACTTTCCTTACTTTGATTCTTACCATTTCCTCAAGGAAAAGGAATTTAACCCTAAATCTCCACTGTCCCCATTTCCTTATAAGAAGTTGTGTAAAGGGTTGAATTCATTTGTTGGGGAGATACTGCCGTTTCTTGGTTTTACAACTCTTTTTCGACTAAAAGGGGTCTCTCAGAATCACTTCGAATTATCAGAAAGATACCCAAGTTCATTTTTTTAATGTTGTTTTAGGTTCCTTGTTGTTGGGGTTACTCAGATATTGTCTTTGCTTACTTTTTGGGTCACTTGTGAATGATCTGATATCTTTGTTCTCTTTGAGGTGTGTTTTGAAAAATGTCTGATGATGTGGTCATTCATTTTGCATCCAATTCTTCGAACCAATCTGATCAGTCTCTGCCCTCGAAGATTGCAAAACTTGAGGCAAGAATGGTGGGCAAAGGTTCATCTGCTACATCTCAGGCTAATGCCTGGTCTGCCCCAGCTAAGTTTGGGGTTGCTGAGAATGTTGCTGAGCCTGCTATCTCTAGTGATTCAGATGATGATGATGTGAGTTTGTGAAATTCAGCTTATTCTTTCCCTTTAATTAGCTTAGCTAGGGAGAAATGATATTCTTATTGCTGTTTTCTCTTATGAAGTAGTAGCTACAAAATGGGGTTTGCTAAATGCTGCAAAATCTCATAAATGGCATCCTTGTCTGTAATGCTGGTGCATTTAAAAGTTTAGAATTAACTTAATTTGAGCTCTTTATATATCTGTCTTGATAATTACCTTCTTTACTAGTTTATTTTCGGTCGGGTTCCATGTAGACAGGTACCTTTGCAAGCATGGTTACCTGTGGAACTCTAAATTAGTACTAAGATAATAACTGTAGAGGACTAGAGATCTATTAGTTTCAATGTTTATTAGTTTAAACTTCAGGATTTTTGCTAAACTCCGTGACTCGAGGACACAATCCTGGAGATACCACGTGTGAAATAAAAATTGACACATCATTTTACCTACAATACGTCTTTTGAACTCCAACACATTATCCTTGAAATTTACATTATAATACTTTTTCAAACCAAAATGGAGCTTTAATACAACAACAACCAAAACATACCCGGTGTATGCATAGCTTACCCCCACCTCTTGGAGGTAGAGGCTGTTCCCAAAAGACCCTTGGCTCTAGTAGAAAATGGAGCTTTAATGATTTGCGGATAGTTCAGCTAGTTTCAATATAAAATTGTACGTAGGATGGATCTCTCACAAAGTTTGGCAGAACCAAAGCATCTTTTAACCAAATATACCACATTGACACGATCAATACTTATTATGGGGGTGACGGGAATTTTGATAGAATTTGTAAAAACTAAAAAACAAATTATTTGGAAAAGAAGGTAAGTACGTATGATAACGGATAACTAAAACCATATTAACAGTGAAAAATCTTTTATATCATTACCACTTTATATCCTCAACCTTTGCCCTTGAACTAAGCCCGGGCTATATCATTATCACTTTATGTCTGTTCGCGTAATTGGTATGTACCATCCTACTCTGCTTGTTGTTCCACTAAAGCAGGTCTGTTTACAACTAAGTGCTTCCACTGATCTGGTCTCATTCTTCACATGTTTCTTTCCATGCATTCGAAAAGTATGGCCGAATACCTAAATTTCCATTGTATACTAAGTACCATTCTATGTGTTTTGTCTATCGGTTACTTATACACGCCCTATTTCCATCTTGTTTCTTTTTATACTAGCTAAATTTCTGCAGGAAACTTCTACAACTCATAATAGCAAATGTTAATGGTTTCTGGCTTTAACTATTATCTTCAAGAGAAAAACTTATCGACGCCATTAATGCGAAAAAGGTCTTCCTTTAAAAGCTTTCATACCTTGTAGGATTCAAGCTTTAACTAGTCCTCGTCTACTAAAGTTTCTTCCTTCAAAATCCTGATTCGATAATTCTGACAAAATCTTTTTGAGTTGTCAGAACCTATTAGTCTGTGACCTCAGCATTTTAAAACAAACACACCTCAGGTAAATTATGGAAGTGCATTGCATGAGTTTTTTCCCTATACTTAAAAATGGGAAATATGGATCCGAATATCTGCAATCTTGGTATGAAATCTAAGATTTACTTTAATAAGCCCATTTTGCTGTGGTATAATAACAAATTAAGTTGCGTGGACTCTTCACTGTCGGTGCCTCACCCATGTCGACACGACATGGTGTGGGTGTGGGATTCGTATCGGATATGGTCAATTTATTTTGGGTTCTTTGACCATAATCGATTGAGAGATTCGAGACAGATACAACGATTTTTCAAATCAAAACAAAAGCTACGGAGAAATCATAATTTAGGCCTATGTTTGTTTATCATTAAAGATATTTGTATTAAAAAGTATGCGACCAGAAGGTGTTTTAAAGATATTTACAGATCAGCATCACTGCCGAATGTACAATGAACTCAAGAAGTCTATCATAGCTTCTATATCATTTGCAATAGCCATGTTACAACAAAAAATAATAAGGAGATGCAATTGTACTTAATAATAATTACAGATCCAAACTTGCTCTCAATAATTCGTGCATTCCTTTCCTTCCAAAAAGTTCACCATAATTTAGGCATATTTTTTTATCTATATTTTCAGATATTTGAATTATTTTTAGCCTAATTCCTGCACCCGTATGCCCATACCCCTACCTGGATCCATATCCTCGAATCTTAAAAATTTAGATTATGAAGGATCCGATCTCTAGATCTGCACCCGTGTCCGAGCAACTTAGATGAAAAATATTCCCGGATATGATTCGGAAGAACTAATTACTCAGTATGGACTGCTCAAACTAATGATTACAAATTTGCATTTAGTTTCTGGTGCTGCAAGTTATTCTCCAATCTTTTGCTCTTAAGGCATAACTTTTCTTTCTCGTTGCTGACATTTCTCCTTCCCCTCTACCAGAATGGAGTGGAGTTTCTCATACAAGCAAACACTCAAAAGCGGCGGAAACTTGAAGAAGACAACAACTCAACTTCCTTTGAACATGTGGAGGTATATCTTATATGTGTTAGCTTGTTTTTTAAATAACTTGTTGTTCTTCGTGGCCAGTCCCTTTATGTGTGATCCATTCTAATTTCTGAGATTCTCTCTTTTACAACTATCCATTTTCTAGAAATTTTATCTTAGGGTGTTTTTCGGCTTACCCTTCTGGAAGAATGTATATGCTAATGCTGAAGGAGATACTTTTCTAGGTAGCATCTGATACAGTGAAAAAGATAGTAGAGAATACAGAAACAAGCAAGGTGGGTTCAGATGTGAATAGACGAAAACAAAGCCGTAGTAGGGGACAAACTAATTCTGGTAGAGGGCGTGGTTCCCGAGTTAGTGATCAGACCAAGATACAAGCAGTTCCCGTGTCAAATGGTCAGTTCGAGAACTCTTACAAGAAGGTGAGTTTTTTCCTGGCATGATTTAAGGTTTGTTTTAGGATAGCATGAGTATCGGTAATGATTCAGCTTGAAATGACAAGTTTGAAAAATACTGGCTAATGTTTGTCCAAAAATGAGACACGGAAAGTTAACAAACAAGACAAGAGAAGTTCCTGCTTTATCAATGTCAATTCTGAAATGTTTAAACTTAATATTAATACATACTAGAGATAGAGCTGATATTTTCTACTGTTCATTTCTTTATTGTGCCTTTACAATGGTAAAAATCTGGACTTATGCTGTTAGCTCCAGATTCTATATGTCGAAATTAATTTAGTTTTAGCTACTCTTGTTTCAGCATATTTTGTGCTCTATTTGTACATGGGTGACACTCCCTTGATTGCCTTTTAATATAATTTTGCTAAACCTTACCCCTGCCCCCTCCGGAAAAAAGTATGGACAACTCCCTAATGTTATATTCTGTTTGTGTTTAGGTTTTTAATCCCTTGTATCTCCAAGATGGTTTCTAATATATAATGGCCTAGGTGTATTGTTGTTTGTTGTTTGCAATGCAAACACCTTGGTAACGCATCCTTCCACCAAATGTGGAACAAAATTATCCTGAATTTCAGGCAAAGGTTACTATAGATGATTTATTCCACTCTTTCCTTTTATTAATCATCTAAGCAAGTATGAGTAGGATAAATCATTTGTATAAGAGCTTGCATAATTCACGTAAAATTGTTTACCATCATGTTTGTTTGGAGACCCTTTCCTGGCGCTGAATATATCAGTACTCTTAAGGTTACTGGAAAAACTGGCACATTGTGCAGTCATCTTAAGTTCGCAGCTGGTTCCTGCTTATTTGTCATCTCTGGTTAAAGAGAAGACTAATCTGGTGCAGTCTTATTCAAGAGACCATCTAATGCATTAAGATTAACCAAAAACAAAAAGGAACTATTGTTTACTTTTGCTCATTCTATTCTGGATGTATTAATGTTGTCATCACGTGTATCTTCAGGTGTTATTTTAGTATTTGATGAGTCAACCCAAGGTGTATTTTTGTTTGAGGTTTGCTATGCAAACACCTTAGTAATGCTTCCTTCCCCCAAAATGTGACTAGAGTCACCCTGAATTTCTTGCTAAGGTTACTATAGATGATTTATTCCATCCTTTGCTTATGTTAATTATCTAACCAAGTATGAGTAGGATACCTGATTTCTGTAAGATCTTACATGATCTCTTAAAGTTGTGTGCCATCTTGTGTTGGGTCCTTTTCTGGTGGTGAAAATTGCACTTACTGTCAAGGTTATGGAAAAAGCTTGCACATTGATAGTAATCTTAAATTCACAGCCGAGTAACTGCATATTTGTCATATCTCGTGCAAAGGGAAGACTAACATCGCAAAATCTTATCTAAGATACCAGTTAACGCGTTATAGCTTTCTATTTTCACCTATTCTTTTCTTTTTCCTTCTCCTTTTTGGAACTTATAAAGCGTTCATAATTATGCTGATGTTTGGGTTGGATTTGAACTGGCTAAGGTCTTCTAAAAATGATTTCTGATTGATTAGTTATCCTTGTGTACCTTTTCCTGCTGTGTAGTTATATAGGACACTAGCACTGACTTGTAAGTTTCTGGACAGTATCTTGTCATTTAGGTTCTTTTAACCCAGGATTTTGCTTCTTCTACATGTAGCTATCTTAATCCACAGTGACGCAATTGAGTTTGCTTATGTAGGTTTCCCTAGTTATCACGTGTTGCTTAATTGATAAAAATGCTTTGTTCCCAGTGCAGGTATATTTGTTTTGCTCTATATCCTTCCCTACGACAACAACAACTATATCTCAGTCCCAAACAAGTTGGGAGGCTATATGAATCCCCACTTCTTCATTAAACTCATACCATCATCTCTCAGGCGATTTTTACGTAGTTTTGACCTTGTTTATGAATGAAATACCTTTACCTGATTAAAAAAACAAAAGAAGTTAAATATATATTATAT
>JACEIK010003033.1:92145-112152 GCA_018107945.1 Datura stramonium | reverse complement strand
AATAATAATAATTTTAATAACAACAACAATACTTGAAGTTTTTTAGTAAGTCTAACACCTATCTCAACTAGTAGATATCACCTATGTGGATCTTTTTCTTCTGTTGTGCCCAACCTTTAGCTAAGTCTCCATTGGTAGCAAGGATTTGTAGTTCTTTCGAGACAACTTCCTTCCATGAGATTTTAGGTCTACCCCATCCCCTTTTAACACCTTTACCATAGTTTCACACCCAAGTACCGATGCATCTGTAGGTTTTAGGTTGACGCAGGACATGTCCAAACTATCTCAAGCAACATTCTACTTGCACTTTCAGGCGAATTTGGTTATTTATAATCTTATCTAATCTTGTATGAGTGCCTTCATATTCTTATCTGGCCAAAGAAAAAATGTCCATGAGCTAAGAGCTTCTCTATGGAGTTTGTGAAAGATATATTACAAGATTGTCGTGTGTGTGCGTTTCTAAGATGCAGTGGAGGAGCCGCCATCTACCATGTCAGTGATGTATTGAGCATGTAATACATAAACTACACTGCAACCCAAAAGCCCTAATGATACTTAATTGTGAAAGTTTGTTTTGGAAAGTATCAAATGCAAATAGATTGTAATATCCTATGTGAAGTTGATTAGAAAAGGTAATTAATAAGAATCGGGTTGCTTGAAATAACAAGAAAATAATGTGGAAGCGAAAATACGAAGATTAAACACAAGAATTTAAAGATAGGTGAAATTTGTGAATAAAATCCCCAAATTTCAAGATGAAGTGCGAAGAATCCTAATTGATCTTAGTATTCAAAATTAGCGGATTAGAATTAAATTATGATACTAATAGAGTCAATTCAAGAACTTAGATCCAAAGGTGATTTAGACCCTTAATTAGAAGAAATTAGAGATAATAATTAGTATAAGACTAATTGCCTTCTTTAATTTATGAATAAGAACCAAACATATCAAGTTAAGAATTAATCTTACCTCTTAAAAAATTATTCTTATAAGGTTGCAAGATAAATCCCAAGTAGCCACACTCAAAGGTGTAAAGAAGAGAACTCTCAATTAATAATAAAGTTGTGTAATGAAAAAAACAAAATCCATCACTATATATAGGGAAAAAGTATTCTAAAGTAGTATGGGATTCGAATCTTACTTTTATCGAAAAAATAATTAATGAACCTAACTAGGAAACTTTAAACTAGGAGAACATAAAAATAATATCTAAATTTCTATCCTAATAAAATATGGAAAAGTTGCCAAAAATGTAGTCACTTGTACATGACTTTTATTTCACCCAAGTTGGGTGAGAATTTAAGTTTTCCTTTGAGCTGAATTTTCAGCCCCATGTGGGCCCCAATCTTCTTCCACTTGGGCTTGGACCTGAATCATAAAATATGTATAACACTTAGCCCATTCTTCTCCACAATTCTTGGACTCGTTCTTGGGCTCTTCTTCGATGATAAGCATCTTCTTGATTTCCAATTGAAGCCCAACAATCTTGGCTTGTAACTCCTTCACTTTTGACCTTGACGACATTCTTCTTAGGGCTTCTATATCAACATCATTCTTGCCCATGGAGCTATCAGTATAGATGCATATTTTGTAACTTCCCTTATCTTGTGACCTTGACGACATTCTTCTTAGGGCTTCTATATCAACGTCATTCTAGCCCATGGAGTTATCAGTAACAGATGCATATTTTGTAACTTTACAACAAAAAAGATGATAGATTGCATAGAATTGGCAGTTGTAAGTGGACTAACGCATTATCATTTTGGCTTGTTTTAATTGCAGGATGGTTTGCCTAAAGAGCAACTTGGGCACAACGGACAGACTGCATTAGAAGTATGGCTTTAGTTATAGTTTGCAGATTTCTTCCATTCCTTTTGATTGTCAAAAGTGCATTCTGATTTACAATTTCTATCTGATGGAATTTATGCCATAAAATGGGTTCACAACTCATGATTTTTATGCGGTCACTCTTTGCTACTATTTATAACCTCTAATTTATCAAAATAATATGGAATGCCCTCGACATTAGGAGGAGATCACTTCTTTACGGGCAAAACTTGTGGCTTTGGAGGAAGAGCTTAAGAAATTCCGTCAAGAGGCCTCAGATTATCAGCATCAGTGTCAACAGCTGGAAAAGGTACAACTTCTTGTTGGTTACCCTGATTACTGGAAATAATCCTGATATTGAATGATGTATTAACAGTCTGGTTTTTTTCATTCTTGGTTTTTGTATTCTATTAACAACATCAGTTATAAAGTAATTCCTGTATTATTTATAGCAAATTCAGTATCGAATAGCAATATATCTATTTATAGTACCTGTATAAGGACTCACATAAATGCCTAAATATGCTATATCTGGTACCTTTTTAGTTAACTTTCTTTTGTTATCGCTTGCATATTTCCAATAATGTTTAATAGTATTGATTTTGAAGTTATATCAGGTGTTTGAAGTAAAAAGATTATTTCTAGTAGAGGAACATGAAATTTGTTTCTCCCTCTAGTCCACCTATTAAGAAAACCAGTTAGTAACATTAATTAAGAGGGTTATTTGACTAAATTACTCTTTCTCTCTCTCTCCTCAACATTAATTAAGAAATATTGAAAGACTATTTAGAAATTTGTTCAGATCATATATTAGACAAGGATAAATTTGGGAAAAAAAAAATATACCTTATTGGTTTTTTGAAAAATCACTTATTTTGGATCAAATTTAAAAGGCTAGAAATCACTTATTGTGGACAGGAAATAGTGGTAATTTATCTCATTGTTTCCCTCATTTTAAACTCTAAAAATTGTTCATCATTGGAGATACAGAAAACTTGCTAGTATAAATTTTATTTTGATCTCTAATCCTATATGCTAATTATAAAAAAACACAGATGATAATAAACTGAATATGAAATTGGATAACACAATGTAATAAGTTGTGGGTATTATTAGAAACAAATGTTTATCCAATTTAAAACCAAACAACTAGAGGGTGATCTTGACACTGAAAACCTTAGGAAGAGAAGGTTGTTTGTATTAGCTGGTGTTACTTATGCAAGGAGGCGGGTGAAGACATGGATCATCTTCTTCTTCTTCATTGTAGCCTAGCCACGAGGTTATGGTAAAATATTTTCAGATGGTTTGGTATTTCAAGGGCAATGCCAAGATCTGTGAAGGAGGTGATGTTCAGCGGAAGGAGGAGAAGACGCAAGGCTTGGAATGTTGTTCTGATGGCTTTGATGTGGGTTATTTGGAAGGAGAGAAACAAGAGAGCCTTCAAGGGGTTGAGATGAGTTTTGCTCCATTGAGGATTAGTCTCCGTTCCCTTATTTTCTTTTAGTGCACCCATGTAGTACCTGTTTGTATAAAAGATTGAGTGTCTTTTGTAGAGATCCATATCTTTTTGTAGGTTCTCTACTTTTTGGTATACCTCTTTTATTTGGCCAATTTTGGCCTTTCACTCGATAAAATCTTATTTACTTGATTTAAAAAAAAAACAAATACGCTTTCTAAATTATATGTACAAACTTTTAAACTACTAAGCAAAAATCTGATAACAAATGCAAATAATTCAAAAGCTATCTTTTATTGAATTACTGTCCCTAAATTATAATCTGTATATAACTTGTCTGTGAACGAAACGACCCATTAGTTGATTTGGCTTTCAATAAAATGTTCAATTGCAACTGACCTTTCAGTATTGCACACTTTGATTATGCAGGAACTGAAGGATCTTAAAGATTACGAGCAGCAGACAAAGCCAAAGGTGTGCTTCATATGTTGCTTTACTTCTTTCATCGATCAAGTTCTGTTTCTGCCCTAGAAATAATCAGTACTGTTTGTGCAAGAAATTATTTAGTTTGTGAGGTTACCTTTGTGAACCACATGACCAAAGAAATATTTGTGGCACTAAATTAGCTACATCAGTGTGCTTGTCACCAAATCATTTTTTTTGTCGGCTCTGATTGGTGCTATATTTGCTTAAATTATATTTTTTTCGAGTTATCATCATATGTCTGAATATGCTATTGAAGGATGCATCTGTTCATATGATTTACCTGATGGAGGAAACCTACAGAGTTGGTGTATTCAGATTGGCCACTTCACTGGAACAGATAGTTACTCAAAACTAAAAACCAGAGTTTTCTACCTTGTATGTAATTGTGGAATATCAAATAGGCTTTACTACCAAAGTTCTTTGCATATATATATGGTATGCATGTCTTTATGTTCACAGGCGCAATTTGTGCATGCCCATTGCGATTTTGTTTTCCTAGCAAAATATTGTTTTCAAGCTTCGCTTTGTTGAATCTAAAAATGCTTCTTTTTGCTGGTCCATTTCACCATTTGTGGACATATTTACTATCTCATGCAAGTTGTGCAAACATCACTATTTGATTTCTGGTCAAAATATTGCCGTCAAATTCTGCTTTGTTGAATCTACAAATTTTCCTCTTAGCTGTGTGTTCCATTGTGTCTGCAATGATCTTGTGTCAGCAAGCAGGTAAAAATACCATGCTGAAGAAAAATGGTTGATATTATTCTTGTTTATTGGTATTCCCTCATGGCACTGGTTCAGTTATACGTTTTTATCTGCAGAGAGTGAAAATAATATCCGAATTGCTAATATCTGTTTCAAAAGCTGAGAGACAAGAGGCACGGATGAAAGTGCGCCAGGAATCTATCAGACTGGGCAATGTGGGAGTTATCAGGTAGATCATTCTTATCTAGATGTTATTTATAGCGAGCACTTTGCTGCTTGGTCTAGTATGTAAAGTAAGTTCAACAGATGAGAAGGAGCATCACGAGTGTGAGAAGTGAGAGAAGGTGCAACGAGTTCCCATAATTGTGTGTTTACACTGAGGATCTCGCTTAAGTCGGTATTTGTTTACCTTAGTTATGGATAAGCTAAATACTGTACATATAGTCAGCCCCAATTAGCTTTGAAGTGAGGCTTTACTGTCGTTCTTGTAACAATAGCATGGTGACGGATTCATGGTGCATATCATTTTCATATAGTGTTGTGTAATTGAAGAAACTAATAAGAGAGAGAATCTATGTTTGTGACTATGGATAAGCACTCTGGAAAGCAAGGTTTTAGGATAAGTAGAAGTAAGATAAAATATTCCACTGATTTTAGCTTCCAAAAAGAGGGATAGTGATGAAGTAAAATTTGACGGGATGGTGATATCAAAATGCAAATGATCTAGATGCCTAAGCTCAGTCTTGCAGTAGAATGGCATAATAGATGCAAATGTACTAGATAGAAACAAAATAAGATGACTACTTATCAAAAGATAAAAAAGAGAATCAAAATAACATGGCCGAGATAGAAGTTTGATACATGAGTGATATCCAAAAGGGAGTAAATGTTGGGCATCTAAGGTCCACCATAGATGCAATGTAAAAATGTGAATGTTAAGATGGATGTACAAGATTGGACAAAATGAGAATGATCACATCTTGGTAGCAGTGAGTATCACCCATAGAAGTTAAACGAGAGGAGTTCTCGTTTGCCCATCCTTTTTTTGAACAGGTAAGTAGTCATTGTATTGAAATAAAAAATAGTCTAGCACTTACCATTCAAAAAAAAAGTCTAGCACTAAGTCGGTACTAGTACAATTTACAGAGTTAGGAACCCCATCCTATATAAAAACAAAAAGAAAGGATTTCTTCTATACAAGTTCCTATCCCTGTAGCGAGTCTATGAAATCTACCATGCTAATTTCATCTTTTTCATCTTTAACATCCTGAAGGTTACGCCAAAAGCGATAAGCATCTATATATGTTATCAGTTTTCCTTTCAAAACATCTTGCATTTCTTTCTTTCCACAAAATCCAGCAAACACAAAGCTGGTATTGTTTTCCAAATCTTCTTTGCAAGTTTCCTTCAACAACAACAACATACCTAGTGTGGTCTAGGAAGGGTGCGTGTACGCAGACTTTACCCCTACTTTGTGTAAGGTAAAGAGGTTGTTTTTGATAGACCCTCGGCTCAAGAAAAGCATTTTCAAAACATGTTTGCAAAAATACAGGAGTCAAAAAAGCTATGATGAAAATACTCAAGAAAAGAAAAGTATTGATAGAAAAATAGTAAGATAACCAAAGTAAAAGAATAATAGTAGTAATAGAATTGAAGAAAAAGATAATAATGGAATAATAATAAATATACCTGATAAGGAGAAGAGGGAGTAGATAAGGTGCTCTAAATTAGGAACATGCTCTCCCACAGAGAAGAGAGATATCGCTCGGCTACCTACAAACCTTCTACCCTTGTTCCTTCAATACTTTTTTTCTTTTTTGAATAAAGTAACATTGTATTCAATCCAAAAACATCAGCACTTGAAAGTGCTAATGGGGTACTTTACAAGCAAATTTCCAAAAATAGTGTACAGGGACTATTGTTGTTAGCTTACAATTTACACATTGCCTAGAAACTCTACCATATCTCCTACTCCCCCACTATATCCTGTTTACACCAAAAATAGAAAAAACTAAGGGGTCGTTTGGCAGAGTGTATAAGAATTATGCTGAATAGGTTGTATTAGTAATGCTTGTATTAGTTATGCTTAGATTATTTCTCATGCATTGTTTGGTAAGGTGTGTTAAAAATAACATTTATTGCATAATTTCTTAAAAAAATATTTGTTTATAAAAGTACCTTTTACAAATAAGATAAAAAGGATGTGGAAAAAGTTTTGAGGGGTAATTGTGTCTTTAACTATCCTATTGCATGCATTAAAACCCATTGCATTACTAATACCATAATTTTTCATGTATTAGTTATACATAGCATAATATCAAATAAAGTATATAACTAATACGTAGATTGAAAAAGTGTACCAAACAAGGTATTAGTAATACAAAAAATTACTACCAATGGATCCTACCAAACGACTCCTAAGACAATTCATTTTCATTGTCTGTATGGAACCAGCTCTATCTTCAAACTGTCTTGAGTTTCTCCTTCCAAATTGTCCACCAGATGCAAGTTGGAATGGACTTCCACCAATCTTCCTCTGCCTCTCTTCTTCCAATGTCTTTCCAGTTACACAAAAGTTCTAGAGTTGATCTAAGCAACACCCAAGTCACTTCTAGGATACAAAAGAACATGTGCCACAAATTTACAGTTGTCTGACAATGTAAAAATAGATGTTCATTCTTTCTGCATCTTTCTCACCAAAGAGATATCTTGAGCATATCTGTAGACCTCTTCTCTGTATAACCTCTTGTATTAAACAGGCCCTCCTTGTAATCAGCCAAACAAACGCAGAAACCTTAGTTGGAATTTTAACTTTCCAAACAAGTTTCCAAGGCCATGTTTCAGATAAATTAATCTTGTTTTTCTCAATAAACTGATCTGACAGTGAAAGTTCCTTTACGGCATAACTTCCACACTGGCTTATCTGATTCATTAGTAGTTTCTGTGAAGGAGTTCAGTATCTGTAACAAATCTGTGACTCTCCCTATTTCCCAATCATTTAATGCCCTTCTAAACAACAGGCTCCACCCTTGCTCTGTCCACACTTGTGATATTCTATCATTCTTCTGAAGACTGATAAGGTACAAATCCTGGAAAAGGATTCTGAGATTACTTTCCCTAATCCAGTGATCTTCCCAAAAGGAGGTTTTTGCCCCGTCAGCCACCTTTATGCTCAAATTTTTACTGCATTCATTCCACATATTTCTGACTGTTCTTCATACACTGCAGCCATATGCAGTCTTCACTTCATTTGTTGTCCAATGATCCGTCAAACCATACTTCTGTGATATGTATTTCTTCCAAAAAGACCTATCTTCATTCCAGAACCTCCAAATCTATTTTTGGAGAAGACTTTGGTTGTGAAATCTGAGGTTCTTAATCCCCATGCCACCTTGTTCCTTGCTAAGTGTTACAACCTCCCACTTGACTAGATTATAACCTTTCTTTTCTTTTTACCTTGCGACAAGAAGTTCCTCCTTATTTTGTTGATCTTCTTCACAATATCCTTGGGGATAGGAAACAATGACATCATATAAGTAGGTAGTGCATCCAAAATTGAATTTATCACTGTCAATCTGCCACCAAGGGATAAATATTGGCTCTTCCATCTTGATAGTTTCCTATCACATCTTTCCAACACTTCATTCCATATCTCCTGTTCTTTGTGTTTGGCCCCCAAAGGCATTCCCAAATAATTTGTAGGCAAAGACCCAATTTGACAGCCCAAATTACTTGCCAGGAATTGTACATCTTTAACCTGATTAACTGGATATAAGAAACTCTTATTCCAGTTAACATGGAGCCCTGAAATGGCTTAAAAAAAGGTCAATATAGCCCTTAGATGTGTAATCTGTTCTACTTCAACCCCACAAAACACCAAAGAATCATCATCACATAGTAGATTTGTGATCTCCATGCATTCACCTCTGTTGGTTTGAGTCCCAAACCCTTGATCCATCCATTTGTTTTGACTTTTCTGATCATGTGATTTAGTCCCTCAATTGCTAAGAGAAAGAGGAAAGGTGACAGGGGATCCCCGTCTCAATCCCCTACTAGATTGAAAGAAACCTTCAGGACTTCCATTTATTAGAACAGAAAACTTCACACTGGAAATACAATATTTTATCCAGTTAATCCATTTTTCTCCAAAACCCATGCTACTCAGTATGTTTATAAGATATGCCCAGTTGACATGATCATAGGCCTTTTCAATATCATGTTTGCACAAAATTCCAGGCCTGTTCTGTTTTACTCTGGAGTCTACCAGCTCATCAGCAAGTAAAACTACATCCATAATCTGTCTACCCTGCACAAATGCCATTTGATTCCCATCTACTAGTTTTTCCATGAAAAGTTTTCATTCTTTCTAAGATTAGCTTGGAGACGATCTTATAAATTCCCCTTATTAAACTTATAGGTCTGGAAAATTCTTCAGCTCCAAACTTATTAGGTACTAAAGCTGTGAAGGTAGCATTAAAGGACTTCTCAAACATCTCACACTGATAAAAGTTCCCAATGGTTTGCATAATATCCCCTTATGCCTTCAATACTTAAGCTGGTCTGTAGCTCCCTCACTGACTGAGGCATCATCTTGAATATGTTAAAAAACAGTGACCACATCTGACTTGCCACAGAGAAGTCTAGAAAGAGAAGGCTGCAATTTTCCCCTTCATTGTGACATAAAAACCTCTTTTCTTAGATTGCTTTGTGTCAGGCACGCCTCATGAGCAACCAACACCATAAAGCAACAAACATTACATGGAGCCTTTGACTTCCAATAGGTGCTTCCATGGTCAACTAAAGGGGCTGCTCCCCTCACAGTTAATTGTTTTCTACATGAATTCACAGATAAAATCCATTCTTTTTCATATCCAGAGAATACCGTCAGGTGCCACGACATTTAGGGACACTTTGTCCAAATCTTCCAATAAGAGAGACACTCTAGGTATTCTCAATCAAAGCAATTCCTTCTAAAGCTAATGCACCAGCATATACTTGTATGTTCATTGGTCCTTAGGTGCAGCACTATAACGATTGAAGGTAACATAAAATGACTAGACATACCTAAAATCACCTAGAGGTAAGTTTTCTTACGGCACCTACATTCTCTCAGATGCCAACATGCTAAAAAATAGAATACAATGTGAGCACAAGATCCATATGGTTAATGACAAATTATTTTGGAATAAGGTTTAGTTGTTATTACACTTACATTAGATGTGGCGTTTACAAGTAATTCTTATTTTAGTTAGAGACTTGTAAGTCCATGTAAGGATAAGTGTGAGATGTAGAGAACCTTTAGCTTTAGTAAACTCTTGATGTGTCTTAAAGTAGAATTTTTCTAGTATTGAGAATGAAATGGGTCTGAATAGAGCAAAATGAATTCATAGGATTCATATACCCAATCCCAACTAAGGATTGAGTGTAGTTAATTGATGATTGATTGCTGTGATTTTGTTGGTGATAACTATGTAACATCCTCGGAGTATCAATTTATTTTCCGTGTTATCAAGTATCATATTTTGAACCTCTTCATTTTTGCAACTGCTGATTCTTTTCTGGTCTTTGGTTAATTGCAGAGCTGGAACCATTATATCTGAGGCCTGGGAAGATGGGCAAGCACTAAAGGACCTCAATGCTCAACTTGTATGTTCCATATTTTGGTCTGGCAAGAGAGTGCTTGTTTTGTAGTTTCATTGTATGGATATATTAATATATCTATACTGACAACTAACCCTGTCCATTTAGCTTATACTGTACAATAGAGCTTCAGCTTATGTCCTAACAACCATGCCCACACAAAAGAAGAGATTTGAATTAGGAAGAATTAGTATATTGAGAATCTGAGAGTTAAGTAAAGAATTTAAATAATAGTTTAAATATGATGAAGGGATAAGGGATGAAGTGGTACTAGTTTATTTTTCCTGGATCCTTGGATGTACAAGAGTTGTTATTCAAGGGAAGAGGTCATTTTACGGAAGGAAAGCGGCCAAGTAACTTTGGAGATTTACCAGTCTATAACTTCAGTTAGATTATTTGCAAGCTGAAACCACTGGTAGACCCAAAACGGGCTGATCCTATTTGCCATTTAGTTTCTGGTGTCTCCATATTAGTTACACTGCTAAACATTGCTTACATCCTAGATCCGATAGGTGTTATTGTTAATGGACTTTCTTTTTTTGCAGAGAAACTTATTAGAAACAAAAGAAGCTGTTGAACGGCAGCGTAAATTGCTGAAGAAACGACAACCAGGTGAAGTTTTCCCTATGAATCATGTACTTTCTCATGTTTCCTTCTCTTGGATAGAAATATGATGTTTTTTTGGTGAATTGAGTGGATTTTATCCCAAAAAATTGTCTAAACCTGTTTGGTTTTAGTAGATCTCTAAAACTTCTTTTACTATATCTGGACTCGAATCTGCTCTTCGTTAAATGGTTGTATGACATTCCAAAGGTCTAACTCAAGTTGGGTGATATCGTCTTGTCAGATAGCATTAGAATAAAACTGAAGCTTTAAGCACCCCATATTTAATTTATTTTCATCTCTTGCTTGAGTGTGGTTTCAGCAACACTCACTAGAGGTCCTGTCTTAGTATAGTTTCCTAAGTCTTATCAGCTTGGAAATAATTTTTTATTTAAATGAGTTCCACATTGGCTTCTTGTTTATGACAGCTTGTCATTATTTCAGCAGGAATAGCTGTTCATTTGATTTTTCAGTTTCTTTGATTGTCCAAAACTATGTTTCTTGAAATATAAAAGGTTACTAGCAATAAGGGTTACCCTACCATTGCAGATAAAAGTGATGGAGCAGATGCGGAGGGTGGTTTGCAGGAAGAAGATTCTCTTATTCAGGATGAAATCTACAAATCTCGTTTAGCTAGCATCAAACGAGTAACTACTCTCTTCCTTTTCTAAATATTATCCGCATATCAGTTCTTTGTCATTTATGGTGCTTGGTTGCTAAAATATTCCCTATGCTTCACACCATCATATTCATATTCATTTTCATTAGGAGGAAGATATGATAATGCGTGAGAGAGACCGGTATGAACTAGAGAAAGGAAGGCTGATTCGTGAAATGAAACGCATACGTGATGAAGATGGTTCTCGCTTTAACAATTTTCAGATTTTGAACCACCGATATGCCCTCTTAAACCTTCTTGGAAAAGGAGGATTTAGTGAGGTGTATAAGGTAGGAATCTGAAAGTGGGTGTTAAATATATTTTTATTCACCAATTGGCAATGTAGACCTATTTTATGTATTAATATATTGAGAAAACTATCTTCCATTCACTTCAAATTGCAAAATTCTGGCAGGCTTTTGATTTGGTAGATCATAGATATGTTGCATGTAAGCTACATGGACTAAATGCTCAGTGGAGCGAAGAGAAGAAGCAAAGTTATATACGACATGCAATCAGGGAGTACAACATCCACAAGACTTTGGTGCATCATCACATTGTGCGGCTTTGGGACATTTTTGAGATAGATCATAACACATTTTGCACTATCTTGGAGTACTGTAGTGGTGTGTTTACTCCCTTTGTTGCATAATCAATATTCTACAATTACCATTATGCTCATTGCAATGAGGTATTTTAGGATTCCCTCTCATATTGGTCATAAATATTTTTTCCTGTAGGAAAGGACCTTGATGCAGTTCTCAAAGCAACACCCGTGTTGCCAGAAAGAGAAGCAAGAATCATCATTGTGCAGATTTTTCAAGGCCTTGTTTACTTAAATAAAAAGTCACAGAGGATCATCCATTATGATCTGAAGCCAGGGAATGTTCTATTTGATGAGCTTGGTGTTGCTAAAGTCACTGATTTTGGTCTAAGCAAGATAGTGGAGGATGATGTTGGATCCCAGGGCATGGAGCTCACATCCCAGGGAGCTGGAACGTACTGGTGAGTGGTAGATTTTTGTTGCCACACTCGTCATTATGTTTTTACCGAGGTGCACTAGTTCTGAACTTACTTTTGCTGTAATCTTTTGCCTTCATAAACTATTACTAAGGTCCATTATTTCCGGTTGTATTGTTTCTTCAGGTATCTGCCTCCTGAATGCTTTGAGCTAAGCAAGACACCTCTTATATCCTCAAGGGTGAGCGCTCCTGCTTTGCTTTCACTTGTTGATAAAGTTAAATAAGACTCCAATGTAAACCAGGAGTACATAACATTTTCTTTAGTTCTTGTTTCTAAAGATCTTGGACTTAATGCAACGTCTGCATCTTGATTGATGCATATTTTATCCTAAAAGTCCAAGATGAATGGACAGTTATTTGTCTATGAACTAAACTCTTAAACTTCTATTTATGTAACTAGGTTGATGTCTGGTCAGCTGGTATTTTGTTGTACCAAATGCTGTTTGGTAAACGCCCCTTTGGGCACGACCAATCACAAGAGAGAATATTAAGGGAGGACACAATTATTAAAGCAAGAAAGGTTGAATTCCCTACAAGACCAGCTGTCTCTAATGAGGCAAAGGTGCGTTTTCTCCTATCCATATCTGACTACATTTCTTATCTGACAACGATAGAGGATCTATTGTCCCTATTTTATTTTCCTTTTTGTGAGCATTATCAAGAGAACCGGAGGCCTTCAAAGTTGGTTAATACTATTATTTCTACTAATGAACAGTAGATATTTGTTTCCCAATTTAAGATAAAATGAATCAACCTATCAATGGTTGACCTACATAATAATATGGCTTCGATTCAAGTTGAGTACATGCGCCAATGCTCAAATTGGCTTCATGCTTTATCTCAATCCACATGGACTACTATATTGCTAGCATGGCATTAGTCCAAACATACCATGACCAGAAACATCTAGAACATCAGGATACTAAAACTTAACTCTCGTGTTGGATATAACTACTCCAGGCCATGAAACTTGATACCAGAAACATCTGGAACATATCAAGGTTTCCAATCAGGATACGGGAACTTAACTCTCGTGTCCGATATAACTACTCCAGGCCATGAAACTTGGCATACTAGCTGGTCGATGAAACAAAATTTGATTAAGCAATGTACAAGAAAAGTTACATTCCAACAGTATTTACTATGATCTATTAGGATTTGTGTTTTATGTCTTCCTGCCACTGATTCTAAGATCACTGGTTTTGTTGATTCTCTCTTTTCTATTTGTTTGGGCAGGAGTTTATTCGTCGTTGTTTAACGTATAATCAAGCAGAGAGGCCAGATGTTTTGAGTATCGCCCAAGACCCTTACTTGACATACACAAAGAAATGACAGGAAAGATGTTAATCACCACAACTTAGGCAGGGGGCCATGTCTCTCGTCTATGGAAGTTGCTTCTCTTAATGTAGAGGGACGAGGGAGTGGTGCTTGGGGAATTTTGTACTGTACATTTGTAAAGCGCGTGTAATTTTATGTCCCTGTACCTTCATCTAGTCCACCCCCATGTTTTACATTTTCGTTTTTCTCTTCTCGGAAAGGTCTTTTATGCCATGCTTATTTCATCTTTTTGAAATTCGATGAGTATATCGATGAAATTCCATGGCGAATTAGGAAATCAATTGTTTAGATTCTTCCTATCTGTATGTTGGTAGAGGTTATATATACTTTGCTTGAAAGGGAAAGGAAAAAACATGCAAGAGAAGTGGTATGATGAAAAGATTTCATCACCTAATGTTTGTTCTTTAATCCTATCAACTTTGTAACTTATTTTTACTATATAAGACGTATCTGCATTCTGAACAACCTATGAAATACTCTCCCGGTTTTAGTTTATGTATCTTGCTTTCTTTTTAGTTTGTTTCAGAAAGATTGTCTTTTTCTATATTTAGGGTGTGTTTGGTACGAAGAAAAATGTTTTTCATGAAAAATATTTTTTAGGAAATTTTTTATTTATTTTCTTGTGTTCGGTATGTAAGTAAAAAATATTATTCTAAAATTACTTATTTATTCTTAAAATTAATTTCATATATATAAAATGAAATTATGAGGATGAGAATGAGACGGTAGAGGATGGGTGGGGAAGAGGTGGATCGAGGTGCTGGTTGGTATTGGGTGAGTGGAGGTAGGGGGTTAGTTGCTTATCACTGCTGAAAACCCAGCGTTTGTTAGGCTGTCCATTATGGGGTGGGCGGGGGTGGACGAGTGGAGTGGATAGTTGTGAGGTTGGTAAGAGACAATGTGACTTGTTTTCCCTATTTTTATCTGGGAACTCATTTTCCTTATTTTGAAAAAGCTTATTTTCCTAAAGAAAATTTCAAAATTTTTTTATCAACCGAACATGAAAAAATAAAAAAATAAAACATTTTCCTTCATACCAAACACATTTTTTAATTTCAAAATCCTAGTTGACATTTTTAAGACCATAATATTCAATTGATATTTTGGTACATTATCAACATTATTAGTTTAAGACTGCAAAATTCAAGTATCTTATTTTCTTAAACTCCATATCTAGTACTTTGCCTTAGGTATAGATGTTGCTGACGCGGCATATCGGAGGTGTCATGGAGCATGCTATTTGCAAAAGATATAGTATTAATTGAGGAGACACCTGAAGCTAACGATATGTTGGAGATCTAGCGGTATATCTTGGAGTTTAAAGGGTTTTGGTTGAGTAGAACTAAGATAGAGCACTTGAAGTGCAAGTTTAGTGATGCAACTCACGGGGAAGATGTGAAAGTGAGGATTGATATTCAAATCATCTTTGAGAGAGGAAATTTCAAGTATCTTGGGTCTATAGGCTGAAAAAGTATTGGGAGAAGCTTTAGACAGGATATCACACACCAGCAACATTATCAAGGACATGACCCTAAATACGAAAATATGGAGGTTTAAAATTAGGTAGAAGGTTAGTAGGTAGTCGAGTGTTGTCTAATTTCCTTATAGTTATTCTTATTCGCCTACCACCTTATTTTTTTTTTTTTTTTTTACCACCTATTTCCTTTTCATACTATTTTTTACACTGGGTATATTGTTTTCCCATACTAAGACGAAATGAAACGAGGTAAATAATATTTGTTAATAAAAACTCAGAATATCCTTTTAATGTTTCAAAGAAGGTCAAATGATTAGAAGACACAATTTTTTTTTTTTTTTTGCCAAAACTAAATACATCGAGTTAATCCGTAATGATACAGTATAGCTACGTGAATATACAAACACAGTTTGAAAAAAAAAATACACTTACAAAATTCCACATTATTAAGTTCCAATCTGACAGTGACATCAAAAGGTGATTTCTTATATTATATGATGTAAAGGAGGCTTTACATTTATACTGGATGATGATGGCAGCAAGCTTCAGATCTCAGGGCCTTGGTCTAGCAGTAAGAGCACAGCACGTGATGTGTGGCTTTCACGTCACGAGTTCAAATCATGCTGCAGATAAAAGCCTGGTATGTAAGTGAAGGAGGATGATAAAGGGGTGAGCTCATTATCCACCAAGTTTCGGAATTTCTCAGTTATGAGCAAAAGAGATATGACTGCAGGCTTCAAACCAAGGCATTCCTTCCAAGAATGGTCCTCCCTTGCAAAAAGAAATAAGGTATATCTGGTGTCAATGTCATCTGAAATGAGAAATATCAATATAATGGCAGCTAAATGCATCATTTAAGAATTGCCTTGTGTCAATGCACGGAGTCAAGCAGTGAATTACTCAAGGCTCTGTATAATGAGAATGAGTAATTGAAACTTCTTGCAATAACTTAAAATTTAGACATAAATTCTAACCAAGAAGTTGATAAAAAGGGGGGAATAGGTAGTCTTCAAAAACTAGGATTGCTCCCTTTGTTGGTTTTATTCACCGCTAGGTGATATCAGACCTTTCAGCATTCAAATGATGCTTAACTGCCCATGTTGGATGAGTTAAGCTATCAGTTCTGCACAAAAATGTCTCCCTTCCCGAGTTGATTGTCTCGCACAAAAACTCACTTCTTGGGTAAGGCCAACAAGGGATTGCAAGTATTGATATACTGTTGCAAACCAGGTTACTCTTAATAGATGTCTGATTTATCGGACCTGATAAATATGACATCTAATATGGAAACTCATATTTATAGAGACATTGACAAGTTTTTTTTGGAATCAGAATTTTAGTACTGTTTTGTCTCATGAATTAATTTGTGAAAAAAATTGTATGCTGTAAGCATGCATTTTTCTATGGATATCTACAAGTTATGACTAGAATATTTGCTATACAAAATCTATGAATGCATATAATGTGCTTTCTATTGAAAGATCTCAGATTGATCTTTTCGATGGTAGTATTTGATGCCCTTAACCCTCAAGTGTTTGGTTATAATATCTGATCGGATGTTTGATGTTCAAATTGAGGTTGTATGTTGATCTTCGCTATGTGAAGCTTCAAATGATTGCATTCTCTATGGAGGATGGATCCTAGAACCAAGCTCATACAAGAGAGATAGAGAGAGAAAAGCTCATGTCTATAAAGAAGTTTAGTAACCACCATAGTCGTTGTTTATATCAGCCGAGACAACGTATAGAAGCACTCCCATTAGACTCCCTCAGTCCCAAAATATTACCACTCTGAAGTGGCTTTGTGCTTATTCCCCCACTGACCTAATGTAGAAAAGAGGCTCTAGGCTCTCCAAGAACCTTTATTTCACCTTAATTTAAGAGTAGTTTTGGAATGAAAAGAGCTATTTTTAAAGATGTCACGCAATTCTTGACACCTGAAAAGATAAGAGGGAGAACTTTTAACGAGAGAGTATTGTGGCTAAAAGAGAAGTTCAAAGATTTGACCAGAGAGATTCTGTTTAGTGTTATACTCCCTCTGTCCCAATTACCATCTGCTACAGGGAAAACTTATCGGTTATATCAATAGCCATAAACTGCCAACATCAAGAAGAAAAGAGAGAAATTTCACTCTCAAATATTTGAGTCATGTCCAATAGGAGTTAACGTTGTGGCAGTAGCCAGTATACCAGACATTCAGACTTGACCACAAAAAATATACTTTGCATTGAGTAAACATCATCTTCACGAGAATACTAAGCAAGCTTGCTAAAGGATCATCTGGATGACACTATTAGTCCTAGCAGGTGAATGAAATACTACTTCCTCATCCCTACTGGGCCAACTTTCTTAGGATACCTCAAAACGGAAGAAAGAGAAGGCAAAGAATATGTCTATTAGCCTATATCAGCCTCCACCGTTAGGAGATTAAAACACCAAATGTTACTTCTCTGAGAAGGGATAAATACTTGTTCTGAGCCAAAATTGAACCCCCAATATGGAATTTAAATATTAACTGAGATCAGGTCATACAATATTTGTCGGACAGCTTCCCCAAGTCTCGACGAGGAACCTAGGACCCAAAATGCAAGATGATATTAAGATTCTAGAATCATTTACACCAAAAGAAATTTATAAACAGCAGGCAGCATAGTGATTAGACAGAAAAAAGCATAAAAAGAACAAAACAACAAACAAAGAAAATGATGTAACTTTTTAATTTTTTTGGAGAAATAAAGAAAATAATGCATCCGAACTTGTTTGGAATGAGGCATAGTTGTTGTTGTGTCTAAAGAAAATAATGGAATTGATTTTCTATATTCCAAATACATAAATAGATAAACCTCATTTTGTAGAGTTCTGGATTAGAGGCCTGCAGTATTGATTGAAGAGTCGACCCCTACATAAGAGGACCGAAAAACTCATTGGACAATAGCGAGGTACCAGAATCAGAGTCAGCATTCAGCAGGTTGCAAAATCGGAACTTGATTGTTCATATTCCGCTTTATCCTCTTGGATCAGTTGTGTGGAGGAACCAAAAGCAGCCATCTTTTCTGACAAAAGCTTGAGAGCCTCCTGTTTATTAGCTAATTCCATAAGCACCTTGATCCTCCTAAAAGAAACATTACTTGGTTTTTGCCCTTTATCTACCATTTGCAAGAAACATCTTTCTGCCTCCGCCAACTTTCCCAAATCACAGAGCAAATCAAACAAAACATCAGAGACCAAAATATATGAGCCAAATCCTCTCTCCATCATGTCATCCCACAACTCAAGTGCCATCTCCACTTTATCGTGTCTCCTGATCAACCTGATCAAAAACATACATGACTGTGTACTCAGTAAGCACCCAGTCTCCTTCATCCTCTGGTACAAGGTCCACGAACTTCTCAAATCATTTATCCAAAAAAATGACCTTAAGAACACATTATAAGTAGTGGCATTGGGGCTCAAGCCATTTGAAACCATCTCATCCATCAAACTGTATGCATCCCCGATCCTCTTCGCTATGCAGAAGTTCCTAATTGCAGCATTATAAGCTGCGGCATCTGGATAACATCCATACTCCCTCATGTCTTTCAAAATGTGCCTCGCCTTATCGGGTTGTCCAACCAACCCCAAGCCTCCAATTAAACTTGTATAAGTTATCACATCAGGAGTAATATCCTTCTCTCTCATCTCCTCCACCACCCTAAATGCCTTCTCCATCTCTCTCCCTTTACAATACACATCCACCAAACAATTATACGAAACAATATCCGGTTCAACACGCAGATCCCTCATCTCCTTAAAAAATCCCTCTGCATCCTCAGACGACTTCCAACCAGACAACAGTATATTGAATGTCTGGTTATTTGGCCTAAACTTGACCTTCAAGCTATGGTACACATTCCTAGCATCAGTCATACTCTTCTCCTGACACAAAGCCCTCAACAATGCATTAAAACAATCAACACCAAACTCATTTACTAGTCTCTTGAAACCCCAAAAAGACTCAACAGTTTGCCTAACAGAGCAAACCTTAGCAACTCTACCCAAAACCACTTGAACTGTTCTGGGTGTTATCAAAGATTGATCTTTTCTCTTCATTTCCACTAAAACCTCCCAAACCTTGTCGAATTTACGACTCCTACCAAGTACATACAACATGGTATCTAAAGAAAACCCAGTATGATAAAACCCTTTACGCTTAGCTGCATATTTAAAGAACTCCAAAGCTTGTAGCGGGTTCGAGTGAGAAAAACGTACCCTTTTGAGAACTCTGTCGATTAAGTCGTTTGATAAGTTGATTTGTGATGATTTCAGTGATTGTTTCAGTCCCTCTGGTGTCTGTGTTATTGTTATGATGCGGTAAAGGGTCTCAACTTCTTTGTCTATGGAATGAGAGGATTGAGAATGGAGGAAGTAGAGAGAAGAAGGAAGAAAATGGGTCGTTGCCCTCTTCGATTGAGGAGCAGTAGAGAGATGCTTGTAGGAGAAAATTCGAACCATTGTTGGTCTGCTAATTTTTAAGCTAATGGAGTTTGAGAAAACAAAGGGCACGAAAGCAAAGTAACAATTTTAGTTTTGAGTAAGGGCGCGTTTGGTACAAGGGAAAAATATTTGTCCTATTCGATCGTGACTTCAATCATTTTTAAAAATTTATTTTTTAATTAAATACATCAAACAAGCGTTATATTTAATTATGATTCTGATCCGAATTACCAATCTCCTCGTAGATCTTATCATAGATAGATTATTGACTTCAGCCAATAAATATATAAGCAATAAATATTATTTTAAAAAATATATATATA
>JACEIK010003033.1:11022-88424 GCA_018107945.1 Datura stramonium | reverse complement strand
AAAAATTAAATATAAAATGCCCATTTTTCCTAATACAATAACGATTTTGTTACAGAAAGCCCAAAAAAGAAGAAAGTGGGCCACCTTATATATTACGAACCCGCCGGCCGCCTTTTTTCATTTGCAATTTCAATACCCTAAATTCCCAAATGGGTAGGCTCTCCTCCGCCATAGAAATACCTGACGACAGGCATCGCAGCCACCGTAACGGTGACGGCGGCAGATACTCACCTCAACGGAGCTCGCAATACGAAAATCGCCGCCGGTATCGAAGTCCCAGCCGTAGCCCTATCAGAAACCGAAACCGTAGCCTGAGCCGAAGTCTTAGCGGTAGCCGGAGTCGCAGTCGTAGTCCCGCATACAGTCCATACAGAGGCCAGGAACTTTCACATTCTAACGGCCGAAACAATCGGCGATCCTTTTCTCCCGATCGTTCGTACCGTAGACCAAGCCCTACGGATGAACCGCCTAGAAGATTCGGACGGGGGAAGAAACCCTACCTTGATCGAGATCATAAGAATGGAAGAACTGCAGATTCTGATTCGGATGAAGAGCTTAAAGGCTTGAGCTTTGAAGAGTACCGGAGGCTAAAGCGTCAGAAATTGAGGAAGCAGTTGAAGAATTGTATTTGGAATTGCACACCAAGTCCACCTAGGAAAGAAAATGAGCCGGAGTATGAAGAACCTGATGAAATTGCAGAAAAAATCGAAGACGAAATGGTAAAGAAAGACGATGGATCCAAAAAGGATGTGAAAAGGTCAAAAACTAAGTCTTCTGGAAGTGAATCTGAATCAGAGGCATCAGATTCTGACTCAGAGGCTTCAGATTCTGAACCGAGGAAATCTAGGAAGAGGAAGAAATCCAGCTCTAGACGGAGAAGTAGGAGATCGAGAAGGAAAAGTGAGAGCGAATCAGATGAAGAGTCTACTGATGATTCATCATCAGAAGACGAAAGGAGAAAAAGAAGGAAAAAGTGGAGGAGAAAACAGAGTAACAGGAAACATAAAAGGGGTAGCAGTAGTAGGAAGAACAGAAGCAAAAAGAAAAGCTATTCAAGTGAGAGTGAGAGTGAAAGCAAGAGCGAAAGCAAAGATAGTGAAACTGATGATTCTGATGCTAGTAAGAAGCAAAAGGGTGCTTTGAAGAGTAAGAAAAAGAAGGATGGGGATAGTGACATACCAGAAAAGAGCTCAGATTTGAATGGTGATGCTAGAATTAATGAGAAGAAGGCTGATGAAGCAATGATAGATGAAGTTAATAGCGAGGTGCTTGAATTCAAAGAACTGATTGAGGCAAGGAAGAAGAGTAATTTTGAAGATGAGGCACCAGTTGGTCCAATGCCCTTGCCAAGGGCTGAAGGGCATATCAGCTATGGTGGGGCGCTTAGGCCTGGTGAAGGTGATGCTATTGCCCAATATGTTCAGCAAGGAAAGCGTATTCCACGTAGAGGTGAGGTGGGTCTCTCTGCTGACGAGATTTCGAAATTCGAGGGTCTTGGCTATGTGATGAGTGGTAGTAGGCATCAGAGGATGAATGCTATTCGTATCAGAAAGGAAAACCAAGTTTACAGTGCTGAAGATAAGCGGGCTTTGGCCATGTTTAACTATGAGGAGAAGGCTAAGCGTGAGCAGAAGGTTATGGCTGATTTGCAGCGCCTTGTGCAACGCCACATTGGTCAGGATACTGAAACTTCTCATGATCCGTTTGGAGGGAAGTCTACCGAGGGGGCAGATGCTTGATCCTTTTGTATGTTGTTTACTTAAATTTTGGTGTTATTGTTGTTATGTGTAGAAATTTGATTGTTTATCTAGAAAGTGGAGATTGAAAATACTTTGTAGTTACCTATGTGTAATCCAATAATGTTTGGATTTTACTAATACTGTTTCACTGGTTTGTGTGGTAGTTTAATGTAATTAGAGGTAGATAGGAGTTTGCCGAAAGAGGTTATGCTTCTGCAAATTTGCTCTCAGACATATAGGGTCCAATCGATTTTACTTTAGCTGCAAATGAGCTCAAGTTCTCTGGTAAATTTCCTGGCAAAGCATTTTCTGCAGATTGTGAGCAGTCAAACTTTCTCATAGCTCCTCAAACATTGTCCTGCTTTCTGCCACCCTTTCATACCAGTTTCACCGCATAAAAAAAAAGATATTAGCCCATTGCGCTTTCTTTGAAATGTATCCGAGTTTCCACATTTTACATAGTAGCCCCTGTCCAGTTCAGTTCACAAGATGATACACCATTACTGTACAGGTTCCTATGTGCTACTCTCACCCATCAGCCACTGGAAACACTGTTTTCTGTGTCCCCCCTCCGACTTGCTTGTGTTAAGCATGTCGCCTTTAGGCTTTAACATCATTTAGTTGGTGGGCATTTAGGACATATTTTGTTATTTTTCTTTCTTGAAGTTAAAATCGGCTGAGTCAAGCTTGTTGAACCCTAATTAACTTTTTGTTTAAGTGTCATTCTGCTTTTGTTCATTCATGTGTATATTTTGCTGGTCTTACTAGCTTTGTATTGTGGTTCTCATCTCTTATGTGTGGGCTGACATGTGATTCTACTGTTTAAATAATTTAAATGTGATCTGGGTCTCGTAGCATGTTATCTAATAGCTGCTTGCTGTTTCTTAATTGTTAATGTATAAGTTGCTTCTTAGCTGGCCCCAACACTACGATTATAAAAAAAAAATTGCTTCTATAACACAAGTTGGTGTTCTAAACTTTCTGATAAAGTAGTAGTTGTGCTAATCATATGTGTTGCCCATGAATTCATAGATCAATTGCCTCATTGGTTGATTCTTCATCGGTTGATATGTAGTTGTTTTGCACTTTCTAAAGCCATCTGATTGGTCCTGTTGTATATTTAGCTATGCAGTTATTCTCTATGTTATCTTCTTTGGTTGTTTACCGCATTATTTGTTCTTCCAAAATAAGTTAGTCAGCTGTAAAACTTAACTAAATGTAGACTTGGCCTCTTAGAATCCCTACAAAAATACAATGATATCTTTTTTCTCTCTCTCTTGTAGATATTACAGTACTTGCACCTTCTTAGTGCTGTAACTTTGATAAAACTTGCCCTTCTCAAAAAGCTGGATGAGTCGGTGATTGATTTAGTGATATGCTATTTCAAGTTGTATTGATGACTTCTTGACTGGTGTGTTTGAGTGTAAAATGCCATTATGTGTGCTTCTTCAGTTGAATAAATGCATATTCCCATCTATTGAGAAAACTTAACAAGCATATTTAAAAGTTTTGTTAGTTTTCTACATGGAAATCATAAAGATCCATGGGAATATGCCCTAGGACTTTTCCCTCTTTCTCTTCAAAAATGCTGTCGTGTGTGTGTCGGATCCTCCAAAAGTAGTGTATGTTTGAAGGATTCGACACGGGTGCGGCAACATTTTTTGAAAGACCGAGCTACAGAGCCCTAGGAAACATTGTGTAGCTTGATTGACTTCGATTGCAACTTGTAGTTTTTGTGAAAAGAATGTTAAGACCCAATGTATTCAACAATGCCACTCATGTTAAATGCTTATTTCTAGACCCTTGCACCTGTCTGTTTGAAACCTTTTAGACATCTGTCAAGGCTTATATGACTTGATTATTATATGGTTATCTGTTATTGTGTAGATCACTGAGTATGTTGTTGTTATTATATAAGATAAGATTAGGCTCAACAATGAAATGCTCACTACCACCTTTTGAAGTTTTTATCATGTCCACTACAAAGGACTAGTTTTCTGCATGTTCCGCTAACCATTTGAGTATCTTTCATGTCAAATGTTGTTCTAATTGCAGTATGTTGTCCTTTTTAAAGCATGTGTTGCAACTTCATTCAGAATCTTCTATCCATGGGAGAGTGAGTATGCCTTATATCTGCTTAAAGCTTTTCCTCAGTTAATATTGAGCAATTGTCTTTGAGCAGAGCATGAAGGGGAACCTTGGAGAAGGTTGTCTCCATGTATTGGTCATGGGTATGGGTTCGAGCCGTGGAAACTGGAATCAATCAGTGATGTTTGTGTCAGGATAAACCGCCTATATCACACTCTTTACGGTGCGGCTCTTCCCTGTAACCTTCCTTGACCCTGAGTGAATGCAGAATGCTTTATGCACCTTTTTTTTTTCCTTTACTCATGTTATAATGTTTTGAAGCAACTGCTTTACTATTACATTATGAACATCTCATGTCTGTGTTTTGCTTAGCAAAGTGCTTATATTACTTGATGTATTGCATATAACTACTAGAGTAACTGCTGCATGCTATGGTGTCAAATGTGTACATTAGGGAGTTTTTGCTACTTTGATGGTCAAATAAAGAAACAATTTGAGATTAGCAACTAAATATCTTAATTGATCCTTAATTTTAGTAAATCCATATGATGATTAATGTAGTCATTTTACAGACGAAAGGTAATATTATATTTATACAATCAAATTCGTTTCATTATAACGGCTCAATTATTATTAGAATCAAATTTTCATGTTATATTCTATTTTTCTATAACAATAATGACATTCATTATAGTGGTACACTCCTTGTAAAATTATTCTACGATAATAGTCATACTCAAATATTGTGTAATGTAATATTTTGTAAGAAATAAAATATTTTGTAATATTGGTTAATAAATGTCGAGTATAGTATATGTATATAACACCATTTATCTATAACGTCTCTAAAAGTTTGTCACTGCTATGAGGTTTGTCCATGTGTTCTAAAATATTTCATATATTTCCATTGTTCGGAGGTGGCAGGTCTTGACCTTTTGATTCCACTTGTCTCACAGGCAAATTTCAAATTTAACGATTTTTGACCTTAGAGGTTTGTTCACGGCGCTAGGAGAAAAAGCCGAAAATAATCTCTCATCTTTGACCTAAGATTCAAACTCATCCTTGTTTTTTTCACATGAGCACTAACAGTCCCTCATGTTTGCAATTTTGGGGCAGCTTTGACACATAAATCGAAATAGATGGAAGTAATGACAACTAAAAATGTTAACACAAACTAAACATGTAGCAAAATAAAACCAAAACTAATTCTAAAACTTATATAAACATTAGTAACTTGGTATTATCTATCTTGAAGCAATTTGGTCTTGGACTTTAGTTGTAGTGAGCCCAAAACCAAAAGGAAAAAGTGGATCATAATGTTCATCACCAACATTCATAGGCAATTGATCCACAGTCTTGAACCAACTTCTTGGCAATTTGCCACTAAACTCATAATCACCAAACAACATATCAGCCACACCATTTCCTCCTTCAGTTCCAGGCAACCAAGCAGCAACAAGTGCATCAATGTTGCTCAAATATGGTTGCATAACCAATGGCCTGCCTGAAATTAGCACCACAACACACTTTGTGCTGCCACATACATTGCTCATTGTGTCAATTCCTCTTTCACTTATTGTCAAATTCATGTTGTCCCCTGCTGTTTCTGCATAAGGTGGCTCACCTACTACCACTATTGAATATGAGAAGTTGTTGGATTGTAAAAACTCTGTGGTTGGACTCTCACTATACACCACCTCTGTGGTTGGATCAACAATTTCTGTTATTGCATCCAAGATTGTGGTACCTGAAAAATATAAAATACCACAAATTTAATCGAATCGAATTGAGACAGGTAGAGTGAAATGGCTAGGCAACCTTGAAATAGACTATTTCAAGAGTCTGATCTTATCCCCAAAGTTTTTTTACAAATGGTATACCTCAATACAAGACAAGTGCAGGAAAGGATAAACAATCAGAACGGGGCTAGCGCCCTATCTAAGGGGCTTTTCCCTTCTCTTCTACGGAAGTACTCATTTAACCTATTTATCCGAAAAGTGGTACAGAGAATAACCAAGCGAACCTAGCGATTGGAGCCATTGACATTCTATACAAAATCTTTGTTAAAATATACATCAATAGTCATATACTATACTCCATCAGTTTCATTTCATGTGTCTTAGTTTGATGGAACACAAGATTTAGGTAAGTATGAGACAAAAAGATGTATATATAGTTTCTTTCAAGAAAAAATCTTTATTTAAAATAGAAAACAGAAAAGTCAAGACTATAATCCATCGGCTACATTCTTTCTACTGTGTCTTAGTCTGACTAGAAACGAAATTTCAGAAAAGTCAAGACTATAAGGGAGTGTCGTTAAGGATAAAAAAGGGAATGTCAGAATTAAAGAGTTACTTAGAAAAACTTACCAAGTGTGACATTATTTCCTTCAACTCCTTGCCAAGTAATTGTCCAACCACCACATTGATAACCCAAATTATTGGCATGACTTCCAGCCACTAATATTCTTGATGTCTTTTTAGGCAATGGTAGCACAGGTTCATCAGCATTTGCACCATTCTTCAATAAAACAAGTGATTTTCTAACTGCTTCTCTAGCCAAATCTCTATGTGCCTATTTCAAACAAAAATAATAATAGCGTCACATAAAATGAAACGAAAAAGAGTATTAGAGTTACGTCTTTTAATACAGTTTTGTTTCGTATGCCAGAACAACACGAGATACTTCGTGCATCAGACTGTCTTTTTTTTTTGGTTCTGTTTCAAGACTGACCTGGCTTCCGACATATTTAACTAATCTGTAATCAGCCAAAGGATTCTCAAAAAGACCCATGGTGAATTTAACTCTCAAGATCCTCCTCACAGCATCATCAATTCTGGTCATGGGGATAAATTTGTTGTTCACCAAAGATGTCAATGTATCAATGAATTCTGTATGGTTCAAAGGGACCATGATCTGCAAACAAAACACAAAATAACTAGATGAAAATTCAAAATGACATATAGTCATTAATTACTATGAAAAAGTTTAAAGTAACAATTGAAAAAGATCACAAGAGAGAGTATTAGAAAGCTAACCATGTCAATGCCAGCTTGAACCCCAGTTAGCACTGAGTATGTGTAATTTGAATGAGGTGGTGAGGTAATTCTGTCAATTCCTTGCCAATCTGAGATAACAAATCCCTAAAAAAGGAGCAAATCAATACTCCAGTAATTAGTTCTTAATTATCACTAAAAATTGGGGTAGAATGGTAAGTGCCAATCCATCCTTAATCAAAAGTCTCTAGTTCGACCCTTGATCCTTTGGAAATGGAGTCGCCTTTGGTATGGATGGTTTAGCTCCCAAAAGTGAAACTTCCTAGCGCTAATCCAAATTAATTGAGCCCAAGTATTGACCAAATAGGGTTGTGATGGAGTGTGGCCTTAATTAGAGGTCTAGAATTTGAGACATGGAAATGGAGTCACATTCAGTAGGGAAGACTTTAGCCTCTTAAGTGGAACTTTAGGGCACAAATCCGGAGACACTGGGTGAGAAACCAAAAAAAGTATTGACCAAATAAGGTTGTGGTGGAGTTGTAAGTACTTCTTCATTTTTAACATAAGGTCGAGAACTGGGAATGGAATTGCATTCAATAGGGAAGACTTTAGCCCCTTAAGTGGAATGTTAGGGCGTGAATCGGGATATAGTCGGGATCCAATACAGGTAATGCACACCGGATGGGAAGTCAAAAAAAATTATTGACGAAATAAGTTAGTGGTGGAGTAGTAAGTAGTACTCCTTCGTCCTTAACTAAATGTCTCGAACAAAATAAATTCGGTAGTTGAACTCCAACACAAGTACCGAACGCTGAATGAAAAATAAATAATAATAATATAAAAAAATTTAAATAGTGAAGTGGTTCATTAATTACTCTGAATTTTAGTGTGCCCTTGAGGAAATTGGTAACAAGATGATGATTTGCATGCATCTTCATTCCATTCAAACTTGAATAAGAGACCATAATAGTAGAAACACCCTTGATGATTGAGTGATAATAACCAGGCATGTGAATGCCTAACAATGTGTGCCAATCAGCCACTGTGTTGTTCTCATTTATCCCTTTTGTTGTGCCACCATCTCCAACAAAGTGTTTTGCACATGCTGCTACCTTTTCACTTCAAAAAAGAAAATAAAATCAATTCAATTAAAGGGTGGATTGGGGAGGGGGGCATCTCCAACAAAGTGTTTTGCACATGCTGCTACCTTTTTCACTTCAAAAAAGAAAATAAAATCAATTCAATTAAAGGGTGATCAGGAGGGGGAGGGGGTTTACACCACACCAATGTTCAGTAACGTAGCCAAAAATTTCATTAATGGACATTCAAAAATATAAAGAGATAAACACCTAAGAGACTAAGGCAATTACAAGTGTAATTTAGACTAATGAGATATTATAAGAAGAGATTTGAATGAACCTCTACGCTCCGGCTAGTAAAAATTCCAATGACCAAAAATCCTAACCTCTATTTTTCTAATAACCCTTACGCAGTTACGCCTGCTAGTGAGAAATTTCAGTGATTATTATAAACCCTAATTTTAATTTTTTTGCTAAAGGGGTTCGATCCTAAGAAAAACTCTAATCTTAAGTTTTCAACAAGGAGGATTCGAGGAAAAAGCCCTTATTTACCCGCACTAAAACATTTCATTGATCATAAACCCTAATCTTAATTTTTTCCCCAAAATTAAAAAAGTGATTTATATATATATATATATATATATATATATATATATAAAATATTTTTAATATTTTTATTTTGGTTTATTTAAATATTTTAAATATTAAATATTGACTTACTTTCACCAACATAAGTGAATGCCTGCTTTGTGAGGAGGTAAGTCCCCTTGTAAACCAGGTATAATTTCAGTCATTTGTTCCACAATTTGTGGATCCTCACTATAACTCTCATAGCACCTACCCCACCTTGGGTCTCTACATACCTGCAAAAATATTCGTACAATCAGATCACTTATAAATTAAGGTTATAATTATAAATAATATTATTAATCGGTAACTTTATAACCTATTATAACATGTTAAATTATACCGCAATGCATGGCGCAAAAACATAAGGAATGCCAGTAGCTCTAACTTCAAGAGCAGTTGTGCACCAATTTTTTCACAAGTTCTGGATCTCTGCATGATTTCAAATAATGAAAAAAAAAAAAAGAAGGGTAAATTATTATGCAATTTGAGAAAATTAAATCATTAAATATTTTTTTCTTGTACATGATCATAATATAGTGAGCCTAGACAAATTAAAACTTTTTAAAAATAAAATAAAATAGGAAGCAACATTTTAACCAATGGAAGTTGAAGTATATGGTGTATATATTATGTATGCATATGTATATATATTTAAATATTATAGAAACGTATATGTATGTATAGTCATGGGAAAAGGTAGGGTTCTGTCAGGATCGAAAATTATACATATATGGTTAAAATTATTTTTTTATGTATATATTCAGATGTTGAACCCTTAGTGAAAATTGTTCCCGCTAGGGTGTATAATCTATGTATATATACTATCTATACGCTCGTATATATCTTGAAACTAGATGGCCCATAGAAAAATTGCCTTTTCGAGCGAAAGGGACTCTTGCTATTGAAGAAAGCACTAAACTTAATAAATTGATAGCTTACCCTATTTTCGGATTATTAATTTCATGATTCGTATCTCGATTGCCGCATATAAAAGCAATGAAATAGTAATTAAGAAGATCAAGAAAACTTACCTAGTGGCACCAAGGCCAACATTATGAGGAAAATAGTAGCTTATAAACATTATTGTGTCCATGAACAGCATCAATCCCATAAATCATAGGTATCCCAAGCCTACTAGACAATGTCCCTTTTTGAAATTCATTCACCATGTCCACCCACTCCCTAGCTGTGGCTTGAGATTTTGGCACACTTCTCCCCCGCCGCCACGCTTCCGCAATCCCGTAATTTTTCGCGATATCATACGCCGTAACTTTCCGATCGAGCTGTGTCATTTGCCCGATTTTCTCTGCCAACGTCATCCGGTTCATTAAATCTCTAATTCGCGCGATGATTGGCTTGTTAGGATCCTTGTAGAGCAAGTAATCTCCTTCTAATTGCCCCATGCATGATGAGATGATCCCCTATGCAGTCAATTGTAGTAATATATACAAGTCCCAATATTACATTGCCATTCTTGATTTCATCGCCGATCACTTAACTTTACGTTGAATATTCCTGGCAACAGACGCAAATTGTAAGAGTACGATAAGTAATTACTTCGCAAGGTAAATTCACGAGCAAAATTAATCATGAAGGTGTTTTCGCAAGTATTGAATATATTCTTTAAAGCAATTAAAAAATTCAAGTACGCACTAATAATGTAGAAATATATACATCCATCCAACTTTTATACTATTATATAAACTAGAAAACAAAAAGAAATATTTCAAGTTCTACATACTAATAACATAAAAATTATATATATACTGGTTATTTTTATACCGTTATATACACTAAAAATAATAAAAGAAAGATTTTCAAGTCCTACTTACTAATGGCATAAAAAAATGTATATATATATATATATATATATATATATATATATATAATTTTTTGTAATTTTATATGTGTATATTAATATGTTAATACCAAAATAAATAAAGAAAGATTTCAAGTTCTACGCACTAATAACATAAATACATACATACATATATATATATATATACACAATCTGATTTTTATATTGTTATGCAATAAAACAACAAAAGAATGATTTCAAATTCTGTATACTAATAGTATAAAACTATAAACACAATCAATTTGATCACTTTAAAGTACTACAAATAAAAATTAAGCACAAATTAGAAGCAAGAGGAAGAAAAATAATGAAAAGGATATTCTGTATGTAAATACAAAAATTAAAAATATTTTTAATTTTATATATTTTTTATTGTGATTTTTTTATTTTATTAATAAATATAAAATAATAAAGAAAACGTACCAAGTAAAAGAGATGAAAGTGAATAAAACTTTGAATTTTTGATATTACAATTCTTATTATGAACCTTTTATAATATAGTATTTGATTTTGAGTAATTAAATCAGTAATTAACGGAATAAGATTGAGAAATTAAATCAGTTTAAGATAAACACAAATACCTTTACAAGTAGGATTTCCTTGTATTAAAATAAAAAAAATTACCTTATTTGTTTAGCTAGAAATATGTTTATAATTTTCTTCCAAGATAAGATTTGAGTCCTAAAAGGAAACAAATAATTATATTTTAAGACAAATATTCATAATAATTATTACAAGATATGATTCTTGAATTTATCTTTATTACACTAGATAGTTTAAATGAATTTTTACATTATCGGGTCATCAGTATAAAAATACCTACAATTTTTGATATTTTTATTTATGATATGAAATTTGAAAACTTTAGGATAATTGATTATTTTTCATTACTAAAACTGAAAAGTGATTATTTATGAATGTTATCCGAGTTTGTGTAATGTCTTCTAATAGAAAATAATAAGAAAAGTTGAACACATATGTACGTAGACATCCGAAGTTGATATCATTTTTTACTTAGACAATTCAATCAAAGAAACAGTTTATCGACCACTTAGTTCATATCGAATTTGTTACAATTTGACATTTTTTGTCAAGTTGGCCAAGATATGTAAAAAATGTAACACACCCGTGATGAAATGTCAAATAGCGACTACAAATGAAGACACATGAAATGTGGATTCGAAATAATAGTTAAAAATGAATGAGAAAAAAAGAAGAGAATTTTTTTGGCAAAAACTTAAAATAAAAAATTTTACCGCCACCTTCACCGTCATCCCCCTAGACCTTGTTCCTTTATTTTTTTGCACTCACCTATTTGGTGTGTAAATCACTAGTTACTAAGCCAGTGTAAAATGTCAAAATGACACACTTGTCCTTCGCTTAATTGAAATATCTAACTGACAACTTTAAATGTCTAGTATGTGTTCAACCAAGCTCGTGAAATATCACAAGGAATTCAAAGTGAAAATTTTAATTTGCCTGTTCTAAGTCGACTTCTCACTAACCGTTGGAGCATGTGCATTTTAATATTGAAATGAATTATCTAGTCATGTTAATGACCATAAATTGATAAGAAAGTAGTAAAAATGGAGTCATTATTCTCATAACTCATGTGACCACTAATGTGTCGCTATCCTCCTGCTAATTACTTCACTATATAGAAGAAATCCTACAACTATATAGAAGATTTCGAGGTTAGTATAGTGAATGACACAAAGTAAATATTCTAAGTCTTCAACTTATTATTCACTATACAAAAGCAGCAGAATTTTATATCAGCGTAAGACAATTTTTCCACGGTTTTTGTGACTTTCAACTAACTAGACTATTTCAGCCATATGACGTTGCTGACAATAGATCCTGTGGGGCTTTAATAAGTCAAGAAAGACATCGCTGGGATTGGCGAAAATTATACCGTAAATACTTAAATCTCCTTAAAGAGAGCGAGATATCTACACCCAACTCCGAATATTTATTTATTCATTTTATTTTTCAACGATAATTTATAATATATTCAATGATATCAAATCCAAAAGGATCAAATGATTCACTATAGCATCAACATTAATATGTGCAACTTAAAGCTAACAACATGTTTATGGTTGTCTCATAATATAATGAGCTCTGAATTACGATCCTTTTTGGAAAAATGCATAAAAGAACCCCTCAAACTTGTCCACTAAACTTACTTTAATACTTTAACTTTACGGGTATTTGTTTATCCCCTTATTCTTATTCGTAACATATTTATTTACCTCCTAAAAGATGACGTGGCAGAATAAATATTTGCTCCTCCCTAGAAGCGCGTGAAAGATGAAAAAGTATATTAATATTGATTAAAATAATACATATGTCAATTTTTAATTGGATCTTACCCTATTAAATATAATTAATTAGTTTTTATGGGCCTCTCTTCTTTTATTTCTTTATTCTTTTTCTTTTCTTTTTCATATTCATTTCCATCATTGTATATTCGCACTGCTGGCCGCTTCTTCCACCATGTCCAACCAACAAAAGTTTCTTCAACTCTAATATCCGGCGAAAAGTTTGTAAAACTTTTTACGACAAGCACAAATTAAAATCAAATGAAGGTGATATTCAAAAATTGAAAGCAATTTTTTTATAGGTGGATCTAAATATTTTCTTGCTATGGCAGTTAAAGCTTCTTGATTCAAACATGAGTTTAGATTAAACTATCAAATTCATTAATAATACAAACACAACATGAAATTAAACTTAATTTATAATTTAAAAAACTAATTATATATATATATATATATATATATATTGAAAGTGGCCAAAGAAAAATTAAAATGTTTTAGCATGAGGAATTTCAATAATGAAAAGAAGGGTTTGAATTTTGATCTTAAAATTATTGGTTGTAGGCGAATGGTTAGTTGGGTGGGTGTGGAGCGGTGGAGGTGAGAAAGAAAATGGAGGATGAGGAATCCCCAAAGGATGGAAAAGAGGAGCTTGGAATTTTGCTGTTGAAGTTGTCAGTTCTAGGAGGTGGGGAAGTTGTTAGTAGGGTGGGGTGGGCTGGGTGGAGGTGAGGAAGAAGATTGGATGATGAAGAATTTTAAGAATGGAAAAAGTGAGGCTTGAATTCTTGTTGCTAAAGTAATCAATTGTCGGAGGTGAGGGTGGTTAGTGTGGTAAGGGTGGCGGGTGGGGTGGGTGTGAGGAAGAAGATAGAAAAGAGAAATTTGTGATTAAAAATATTTTTTAAAAAATTTTCTTATGTGAGGATGACATGGTGGTACTTCTAATTCTTTTTACACTCTAATTTATGACTGGGCTTGAGTTGATTGAGAGGCAATAATTTCACTTTTAAATTAGAATAGGGGGTAAAAATGTCCGTAAAGTTAAAATACTAAACTAAGTTTAGTGGACAAATTTGAGGGGGGTTTTATGCTTTTTCCCATCTTTTTTTGTATACCTGGATTCTAAATAGATCTATTTATACATGTTAAATGATATTTTAATGTAAATATAGAGATTGAGCCAAAGCTACTAGATTATTAGCTTTGAGACCGACGCAACACACAAAATATTCAAGTCTCAATTCCAAGCTAGTTGAGATTGAATGTATGAATCCTCATTATCATAAATGCCCATTTGAGTTCATAATAGTTTCTCATCAATACTCAGCATTCACTGGCTAAAATATATTTTACTACTGGCAAACTACCAGCAAGATGTTGAAATAAATAACCACATATAGTTCCAACTTTGAAGGCTGAGGACAAAATGACTTTTGTGTTCATAAGCTTAGTAGTTGGCTTTCACTGGCTTAGTTGTGAGTCCAAATCCAAAGTGAAATAAGGGGTCATTGTGTGAATCATCAAAGTTCATAGGAGCTGGATCAACTTTGACTTGAACCAAGTGCGGCGAGTTTACCAGTGAAGCCAATCGCCAAATAAAGCGTCAGCAACGCCTGGCCTTCACCGGGGAGCCACATGAGAAGAGCATCCATTTGGGCAATGTAAGGCTCCAGCACGACCGGGACGACCAGAGACAACGACTACAACACACTTCACTGCCCCACAGACATTACTGATGGTGCTAGGACCAGGTTCAGTTATTGTAAGGTTTGAGCTATCGCCAAACATCTCTCTGCGTATGGGACTTCACCCACGACTACAATGGCATAAGAGAATTGCTGGACTTACAAAGTTGGCGCTCAGGTTCTGCTGGTAGACTACTTCTGTAGAAGGATCAACTGTTTTCTGATAGCAGTTAAAATGGTGGTTCCTGTCAAGTTTTGAATGCGTATCAGCCACAAGGAGGACAGTATAATTTACAAGACTAACTAAAACAACAGACCAGAGCAGTAAAACTATGTAATATGCTGCTTGACTTTCTACATTGCTGATGCACTCATGCCGGATCCAGCAAAATGACTACTTTTGGAGATCCCACACGCACCATCAGCAGCCTTTAAAGAGTCCGTGCAACATAGAAAATGAAAGAATGTTTTGATGTCAAGTTTGTTTTTAGCTGAAGAAATGGATAATATATGTCTAGAAAGGAGGAGGAAATCACTGTAATAATTTATTGCATCACGTCACAATAGAGATGCTGCCATAAGTACAAAATACGAGAGTGAAAACATACCAACTGTAAGATCATTGCCTGCAACGCCCTGCCATTCGATTGTCCATCCTCCACATTGGTATCCCAAGTTGTCCGCATGAGTTCCAGCAACAAGTATTTTTGGCGCTTTGAAGGGAAGCAGTGGCTGACTAGGCGTTTTCCCGTTCTTCAAGAGCACGAGTGATTTCCTCACTGCTTCCCTTGCTAATTCTCTATGTTCCTATAGATAGATAAACAACAGTTAGAACCAAAGCACTGAAGGACTTTGGGATAACGAGGTGACATTTTTTTACCTGGCTACCGAAGTTCTTTGCCAAGCTTAGATCAGACATTGCTCCTCGAAGAGACCCATGACGAATTTTACTCTCAATATCCGCTTCACAGCATCGTCAATTCTGCTCATGGGAATGATAGTTGGCTTTCACTTGAGAAGTCAAAGTATCGACAAATTTCTATAATTCTGAGGGACCATAATCTGAAGCATAGACAAAATAGTCATAGAGAATAAAAAGAACTAGTATAACAGATACAAGGTAAGTTGATCTAAAGATCAGTGTACAAATTTATAAGACTAACCATGTTTCCATTCCTGCCATAATTCCAGCTTGAACTGAATAAGAGTAGTTAGCATGAGGTGGATCAGTAATAATGTCGATCTCAATCTGAAATGACAAAGCCCTGAAAGATAAAGACCAAAAGGGGTGGTTATATTGCACATATCCCGATTTGACTTTAACTGGCAGAATTTTACAATGAAATAATTGATCAATTCTACCCTGAACTTGGAGCTTGTTCTTCAGGAAGCCAAGTTACTAGGTCTCTGTTGGCGTGCATCTTTCTTCCGTTCCAGCTTGGAGTAAGACACCATAACCGTTGCAACACCCTTTCTGGGAGGGAGTCATAGTATGCAGGCATGTGGATGCTAAATAAGCCGCTTGAGTTGATTACAGTGTTGCTTTATCAACGCCATTCACCGTACACCATCTCCCACGAAGCTTGAAGCGCAGGCTGCAACCTAGTCCTTAACCATGCGAAAGTTCAACAACAAACAGCACTACATTGATAGTCAAAGAACCATAGGTGATTCATAAGAACTTGCTAGCATAAATAACTTATCGTCAAGGAAATGAAGAAGATCTAAAAAGGGATAAAGATTCATACTTTCCGCCAACATAAGTGAACACCATTCTAGATTTAGCTGGCAAATCTCCTTGCAGACCAGGAATAATCTCGGTCATGCTTTTCACAATCCTATAATCTTCGCTGTAACTTTCATAACAACGGCCCCATCTAGGATTTCTGCATACCTACCATATAACAATTATTCAGACTTAACATACATAGAAGCACCATATGCACAAAGTGTAATCATATCAACTCACTGCAATGCAGGGAGCAAAAACATATGGAATTCCAGTAGCTCTAACTTCAAGGGCTGTTGCAGCCCCAATACGCTTCACAAGATCAGGATCCCTACATAAAATTAGCAAATTTTTGTTACCACTTGATGAAAAGGAAAGGAACTTAAGGGTAGAATGAAAACCCAAAATTCAGAAAATTGCTAATTGCCACAGAGGAACCAATGAATGCAATTAGTTGAAGGCAGGGACTAAGCGAGTATAAGGTCTTGCAGGATCACTTAGCCAATATAGTCGCTCTTTTAGGTGCAATTTCTTTTAGCTTGAGTACTTCCATGATAGGTAAAGTCGATAAACTAAAGAGCATTTAGGCATCACTATAATCAACTATAATCTGAGTAGAGCATGCTAAAGAGGTATCAATTCCAGAACAAGGACTCTAGACAACCTTTGCAGCATGCTTTAATTTTGGAATTCAGCTGATGAGTTCATAGCATGATCATGATTTTTCAAATGATTAACAAGTAGAAAATCAGCTATCGTGAAAAGAGTACTTTATATTGAAATACCCTATATAATCCTCAGAACAGAAGATTCATTTCAAACAGTATCTTATAGTGTATATAATACTTGCCTGGTGACACCAAGGCCAACATTGTGAGGAAAGATTGTAGCTCCATAGACATTGTTGTGGCTGTGAACTGCATCCCATTCCATAAATCATGGGAATCCTGCCGGGTTGAAAGAGCACCCTTTTGAATCTCATCTACCATATTGGTCCAAACCTGAGCAGAGGCCTTAGGTGCAGGCCACTCCTCCACTGCTCAGTACACTCCCTGCCAGAAAAATATTGAAGATGAACTCCAAAATACAAGACAATTGAATCTAAAAGAATCCCTTTTCCTTTTTCATGCCTAAATTAGTACAAAGTTTCACTCACTTTGGTCTTAGGCCACAGTGATCTATCATCAATATCTTTCCTTAAAGGCAAGACAACAATATATGTATCCAATTATAATACAGATACCTACATACTATGTTGCTCAGACTCCTAAATAATGTGTGTTGATCTCAAAGATATTATGCTTGCTCAGATCCTAAATATCGTGTGTGTTGGATCCTTCAAAGATATACTGTCTTTGGAGGATCCGGCACAGGCGCGACAATGTTATTGGAGAGTCTGAGTAAATACAGCTTCAGATGTGACTTTTCAAAAAAACCAAATGCACAATGTTCTGGTATGATGCAAGAAAAAGTATTCAAGAATGGTCATTTCAATCTAGAGGGTAAATATTTCAAGCATACCAATGATCATCTGACTAAAAGTTGCTGGAAACTCTACAAAAATGTCATATGATGAGTGTCAGATCCTTCAAAGATAGTACATTTTTGGAGGATCCCACATGTGTGGGACAACATTTTTGGAGAATACAAGCAACAGCGATAAATGAGCCTTTTTCAAAAACCAAATGCACAAAGTTCTAGTATGATGCAAGAACAAGTATTCAAGAATGGTCATTTCACAATCTAGAGGGTAAATATTTCAACTTTCAAGCATACCAATGAAATTCTTGCTTCATAACATCAGCTGTGGCAACTTTCCTCTCAATCTGAGTCATTTGACCAAATTTTCTTCCTCAAGAGTCATCCTTTTCATTAAGTCTCGATTCTAACACCCAATGGCTGTTTTGGGTCCTTGTATTTCATATATTCTCCCTCTGCTACCATAGCCCACAGGCATAACACCACAAAACCCATCATGGGTATTGACATTCTCCCCATTTTTGCACAAACCCTTCTGCTGGAACAATCTGCTAAAACTAATAAAAACAGCAAAAATCAACAAAACTACTAAATACCACAGTCATCAAAACAAGAATACAGAAAGCTGAAAAAGGAAAGAGTCTTTTTTGTTACAAAGAAAGAAAAAGCAGCTAATCAAGACCACACAAGCTACATTCTCCCCATTTTTACATAACCCCACCTCGAAGGGCCTTTATGGAACAGTCTGCTAAAAGCTCATTAAAAATAGCAAAACTCAATGAAACTACTAAATACTACAGCTAACAAAACAAGCATACCGAATGTAGAAAAAAATTGAAACTTTATGTCACACACCTCAATGGCCTTCTGCTAGAACAATCTTTTACTAGAAACAGCAAAACTCAATGGAACTAAATACTGTAGTTACACAATGGTGAAAAAAAAGAAGTTTTTTATTTTGTTACAAAGAGAAAACAGCTAATCAAGAAAACATTGCAATGTGAAAAACTTACTTGTTGAGCATCAAGTTTGAAAAACAAACAAACAAACAAAAGAGTAGTCGTGTAGACAACTTTTTGACAAGTAGATGGGAATTTGTGTGTGTATATATAGAAATACAAAATGGAAGATGCCAGCGTGGGAATGTTATGAGAAAAATAACAGAAATGGTCACTTATGTTTATCAGTAGATTTACATTAGTCCCTTAAATATACTTTTGACAGTTTTAGTCTTTAAATTTGTCAAATATGAGCATTTTTAATAGACAAATATAATATATATTACGTAATTTCATGAATGAGATTAAAGGAGAAAAGAATAATCGCAGACCTTACTCTTATTTAACAAATCCCTGTTAAGTTAAATTTATAATAAACTTGGGTGAAAAAAATGATTTAGCGGTAACTCATATTAGGAATGTAACTTTTTATCTTTGTCTATTTTTAAAATTTGGTGTAGCTTTTGAGATGCACCTGAATTTATGCTATATTTTGTCTATTTTTGGCGTCTAATTAATTTTTTATATCGTAATATTTAAAATTCTTGATGAGACTTTTTTATATTATCGCAATTTAATTTTTTTTTCTCCATAAAAACAAAATTTGTTAAAACTACTTGATTGAAATAAAAAAAGCGTCACTTTTGACAACTTTACAGGGTAAGGGGCGCCATTGAACATGGAAACTTTTTCCTTTTTTCAGAAAATATTTTAAAATAATAATTGGTTACATATTAGATAATTTTTCCATTCGTTTTTTAAGATAAATTTATATCCAAACGCCTATTTATATTGCTCAAAAATATATTTAAAGCACTATTCTGAATCGATCCTAAATATAATGTACCATTTATTTAAATTTTTCTGAATGGCACATTAGTGGAGGGAGGGGTGGGGTAGAGGGGTTTGGGGGGTGGATTTAAAAAGAATATTTTTGAATCTGAAATACTGTGAAATTTATCCGTTTGTTAACGTTTTTCAATGAAACTTTTTCTGACAATAATATCATTTACGTTGCTGAAATTACGGATTTGTCCATTTTGGCCCATGGACACAGCAAGACTTTTCTACAAAATTTGCAAAACAAGGGCTTCAAGTTTTTGAAAATGTACCAATTGAATTCTTTATATATTTAAAAAAGAACTCAATGATTAATATATTTAAGGTACAACCCCAACGGTTATGTCTCCTATATTGTTAAAATAAATAAATAAAGTAAAAAAATCAGAAGAGTTTTAAATTATATAGTCAAACTATTTTATAACAATGTCATTTGTTCGAATATTTATGATTGATATAGCGATATATTATTATAACAAACGTATAAATATAATATAGCATGAAAAATTAATTTTAAAAAAATTTGATCATTATATGCACCGATGATGTAAAAAAGATAATTATAGATAATTATTTAATAAGTATTAATTGATAATCTGAAATAAAAGATAAGTAACTTGATATAGGAATTCAACTTACGCATGATATAAAAATCTATCAGCATATATAATTTAAATTCAATAAAATGTTAATTCAAAAGAAATACATCCAAAATGAAAACAATACAAATATTAATAACTAATTTCAAAATTATAATTTATAATTTATAAATTACACAAAAATAATTTTATCGTTATTTAAAATTTTCGACCATAAATATATAATATCTTTTGAAAATGAAATTCTCAATGCCTGTCACTTTCTTCATGATAGGCAAAGTAGGACTTTTTCACATAAATAATTTTGAATTTATTCAATGCCATTTATTTGGAGTGCTCAATTAGAGATATTTTTGAAAGGCTATTTTGTGTAAAATTCTTTATGAGCATGAGTTGTCCATGACTTTATTTATTTCTACTCTATATTAATGATTATACCAAACATCATTATAATACTTATGAATATAAAGTTTTCTTTAGAATAATATTGATGCTACTTAAAAGAGATAATTCAAAAGATAAAATATTTTGCGTTCACGTAGAGTTTCCGATGCAAGAGGGTTATAATATCCTGACATGGTGTAATGTATGTAATCTATCATGACGTGAGCATTAGTGACTCTAACTTCATAACTCAAATTTGTGACCTAAAATCAAGCATACGGGTTGAGAATCTATATTAGTAGTTAAGAGTTCAGTAATCCATTAACTTCAACCGAAATCTTATATATTTTCTTTAAAAAAGATAGTCCGATGGATCAAGTTTTCTCCATGCGTGGGATATGGAGAGAGGAACCGGAACAACCTTATTCTCGCATTTTTTCAAAAGAAATTCACGTGCCGAACCCGTGACCTCCAAATCATATGACCAACTTTATCAATTACTTCAAGGAAGTATAAACTTTACCAAATAAACCTTTCTATCTATATTTAAAAATATATAATATGCATACACACATATTCCGAGCGCGCAACCTATTCTCGTCCTTAATACTAGAACTCATAAAGTTACAATTTTGAATCCCCCTTTAATTATATGCATAAACTTATCTCTCTAACGCTCTTCCTCAATATTAAAGGCTAATTATATTATTGATTAGGGTGTATGCTCGTTGTTTCAGGCTTCAGTTTTCTTTCTGGCTTTCTGCTATGGAAAAGGAACACCAAACAATCGAACCATTTTACCCGGTTCTGGGCTCGTTTTTTTTAAATTGGTTTCGCTTTTTATTTATTTCTTTGCTATTCCTAGCTTTTTTTTCAGGTTGGTTGATGGAATTTTTCTCATGTAAATGGGTTGCATTCACAATCGAAGCTAATTAAAGAAATCTATAAATCAATACCTAAAATTCATAATGAATTACCCAAAATTAAAAAAAGCTAATTAATTTGGTCGACTTTTTAATTTCTTAATAATTCACATTTCACAGACCCTTCTAAGTAGTCGCACAGGAAGACAGAAGTTACCCGAGGGTTGAGGGGCGACCGCCGACCGCCTGGCGACCGCCGACAAGAAGTAGGTCGGCTGAGGAAGTCGACGTCGACGAAATACGAACGCCGATTCGCCGAACAATGTGTGCTCTGACTTGGGGCCAATAATGAGGCAAATGAGACGATGAGGCAACGGAATGTACTGTACGAATGCGCGCGTGCGCCGAGCCGCGATTTGTGCCGATGATGATTGTTGATTGACGACGAAGGTCCGAACTCAAAATCGCGCGTGGATCTGGGTGGTGTTGTGTGTGGATCAGGTCAGAGCAGTGCAAGGCCGGCGGCGGCGAGTAAAGCAAAGCAAAGGCCAAATAGGCAAATACGCATACAGAAGTCCGTACTGTAGCCGTCGTCTCGTCGACTCTCGGGCCAATTCTCAACTCAAGGTGTAGTTTAAATGGTTAGGCTAGTTGAAGCCTTTAAATTTTACTCAATTTAACACTATTTATTATAAAAATAAAATAAAATAATTTAATATACTTGTTATTCGTTTAACCGAAACCTATAAGGAACCGTAACCGAAAACCAAAACCGAATTACGCTATAAAACCAAACCTAACCGAAATTTAAAAACCAAAACCGAAAACCCACTAATCTTGCCTGTCTTGCGGCTTAGCTTTTTTGCCCACCCCTATTATCGATAGAAATAAGTTTTGAAGATTGACAAACCCGCTTGGAGAACTGTGTCGCTCTTTTGAATCTCTACCGAAAAAGTCATCCTCGTCAGCCTAGGATCATCGCTGAAATTAAAACCGCTTGTTATTTTCACGGCTTAAAAACGCGTCTACAAGGGAGAGGTATCCAAGCACTTATAGTGTACTCTTCTCGTTCCTCCCTCCCCAACCGACGTGGGATTTGCCTAAGTAAAACCAGACGTTAGCGTATCGGCCACCATGTTTCCGGTTTGGCAGGGCAAACCTCAACGTGACGCCGAAACCTACTTGGTAACTGTGTGACGGCGATACGTAACGCCCGGTTTACTTAGGCAAATCTCACATACCCGTTGGGAGGAGAACGAAGAGTACTTTATAAGTGAGCTGATAACTCTCCCTTGTAGACGAAGTTTTAAAACCGTGAGTGGGTGAGCCCAAAGCTTTAATACCTCTACAAGCTATGGTCTCGGGTAGCCGCTACACTTGTATTGCCGATTAAAAGGTAAGGTGCGTATCGCTATCGCCAGCAGCATGCTGGACAGTCTCTGGCAAATGACATTCCTTTATCCATCTACAAATGGCTCTTATTTTACTATATTCTTGTCAACAACAACTTGTTCTTCTACTTTTGCAACAACACAAAGTAGGACACTTCCTTACTAAAGACAAAGACGCCTCAACATTACAGTGACCGAAGCCATCAAGTGCGTATTTTGTTATAAGTCTAGAATGTCGATTTCTTTGCCTCTTTGCATTTTCCAAGATTAAACCTACTCCTGCTCAAGAAGAATGCTAGGTAGTTGTTTTGAGTTGTAATCTTGTGTCTTAATCTGTGCTAGAGTTAGCCATCTGAAGCTCAGACATAACTATTGCAAAGCCTTGCAATATAGGTATTGTGAGAAGAGAGGATTAAGTCAGTGCTAATTCCTAGATTTACTTGGGGTTGTAAATCTAAACACCGGCCCAAGCAGGTGGAACTTTTGGAAATCCTACTAGGGTAGGCTGCGTATTTTACTCGGCAAAGAGGTTTCCTACCGTAAATATTACATATGCATTTACTATTTCTCGTCATGCAACTGTGTATCTACACTATGGTTGATAGACGCGTATAAACCCAATTACTTTTAATTATTAAAAGGGCAAATGGAAATATGATTAGTGATAATTAAGCATGTGGCATGCGGATAATCATCGTGGGGTGTTTAGATGATCCTTAAAAACACGACATCCCATGTTTCCACACTTTTAATTAATTAAAAGCGTTAATTTAATCAGTAATTAAAAAAAGATTAGTAATTGTACATCTTAAATTTTTGGGAATTTAAATAAATTTGGTAATTCGTCTTTTATTATTCAATTTTTGTGTATTATTTCAAGAAATGCACCAATTTAACAGTTTAAAAATAAATAAATATTCAACCTATTTCAATAATTAATTTCCTTCTTTCAATATGAAACACTTAGGGGCGTTTTGGTTACAGGGATTAGGAGTTTCCAATATAAAATTTATGATTAAATTTATCTAGTATTTGTGAATATTAACTAAAATCAAAATAAAATTATGTGTAACTTGAAAATTAAGAAAAAATTCAAAAACATAATTTTTTATGATAATTTTATATATATATATATATATATATATAGAAGGTAGGATTAGATTTTTGAAATTATAATTGGGCGTAACCCCTAATAACACTCCACACATTTTTTATCAATATTGAAAGAAGCACGAATATATAACGCAGAATATTAAGTGAATCACAAATATAAATTTATTTGATTATGATACAAATTAAAAATAAAAATGTTGGAGAAAATATTTAACATGATAGATTTAACTCATAAACTTACAAAAAGAAAACTTATTTTGGTCATATTTTAGCAATTTGTTTACTTGTAAATTATGTTATTAATATTTTATTAAGTAATTAGCTGTTAATATTTTCTCATAAAGGATTATTTATATAATCATAATTTCGATTTAATTATTAACACACTTTTTACAATTACACAAACTCTATTATGGTAGGATTTGTCCAACAAAAAATAAACATATGATTAATAATAATTTATGAGAATTTTCTTATAGCAAGAAAGATGTATTAGAATTTTAGCCTAGGGAAGTGTGTAGTTTAATTTAAAAAAAAAAGAAAAAAAGAATTTATTTTGAATATTACAATTATATTCACCTTTAACTTGCTTCATCTTTAGGTATTTAAGGGTAAAAAAATCATTTAATATTTTAAAATATTTTCGCCGATCAATATTTAGTATTTTAAGTTTTAACATTCGTAAAATCATGGATATCTCGTTAATGTAAGCACATTCAAGCTTGGATATAATTAAAGGAGAGGTTAAAATCTAAATTAAAAAAGAGGCCTTGAAATGTTTCAACATGACTTAGCATATATGTAAAACGCATGTGTCGAGAAATTAGTTTATGTTTAAATTTTTTTTACAATAATTGAAGAAATTCAAATATTTTCCTTTTATAAGAGGAGGAAAAAGAATTCATAAATGCTAACAAGATCAAAATTATCTTAGTTGCTATTAAGATCTATGATATAACACAAATACGTTTTGATTTAATTCTAATAACTTTTATTATGCCTGTTATGAATGGTATATTAATAATTAATAACTAATTTTTAAATTATTCTCATATTAAAAAGAGAAAGACACTAATATATCTAAAGTGTCTTTTTATAAAAAAAAATAAATTATGCTTTTTATGATGAAGTTGTTTAATTTAATTAACAATAATTTTGTAATTGATCATAGGACGATCCACGTGGATCGTTTATAGAAATTTGTATTTCATTCTTATTTTTCATACATAATTGTTTACGATCCACATGGATTGTTTATAGAAATTTGTATTTCATGTGTAATTGTTTATTCGAAGTTATGTTTTAATAATATTAATACAACTTTTTAAAGCTATATGACATGACTCGATATATACGTGCAACACATTTGCATGCGAACAAATAGATAATAAAATAAAATATAAAGAGTTAGTAGAAAACATAGATAACAACATTCTAATATTAATTTTTATAGGCACGAGAAAAGGAGAAAATCTTGAAGAAATAAAAAAGATTGTAACTCGATATACACGTGCGATGCATGTATCAAAAAATTATTTTATTATAAAATAAAATCTACAAAATCATTAAAAATATCAAAACTTAATATATTCCAGAAATTTAAATATTTTCCTTCAACATTACCTCTTTAGAAAGAGGAAAAAGAACTTAAATGCTAATAACATCAAATTTATTCAGTTGCTCTTTTTAACTTTCCAACTGCAAATTTCATTTAATTCAATTTGCTATTATCAATTTTGGCAAATTTCATATATGAAAATTTCTGATGAAGCTCATATTTAAATGAATATCAAATTATTTTTTCAAGTATAATATACATTCAAGTGTTTGTTTTCGAGACAAAGAGAGGTATATGTAAGAATTAAGAATTGCATATTTGCTTAGTGAATAACTAAAACTATGTTTATAATTATGTTTTTCTTTTCCTGCAAATAAGTATACAATTGTTTCCATATGTATTGTTTTCAATCTAAAAAGAAAATTTTAAATATAATCATTGTTTGGTAGAATTATTAGCATGATAATTTTACTCAATATGGTTAATATATATTTATTCTATTTTCTTGGATGATAATTTATTTAAATTAGGGAAAAAGCTGAGTTATGCTATCGTACTTTCTAGTGCTGCTCATCTATTTCATCCGTTAATAGTTAGGCTCATTTATGCTACCGCCGTGATAAAAAGTGTCTATTCATGCCATTATTTTTTAACTAGCTATAAAAATTAATTTTGCAATACCACTTTTTGCACGTGGCTTCAATTGATTGGGCCACGTCACTCATTTTAATCAACAAATTTTAACTATCCAAACAACTAAAAATAACCCACCCCACACTCTTCTAACCCACCCAATAATTTACCCGACCTGCACTTTTACCCATCACCGCTAAATCTCTAACCTCAAATTTTCTTCCTCTTCTTCACTCCTCTTCTCCGTGATCAAAGTATGAAAAGGAATCGTAACAAAAACAATCCAAGAAATAGTAAAGTAGATAATTAACAACAAATGCTCTTTGCTTCCCTTCAATTTTTCTTCCTCGGTGACCACTGCTTCGGTAATTCCTTGTTCTTCTCAAGAAACATCACAACATCTACTTGTCGAAATACATCTCGCATTCACTTTCACCTCCTCACCAAAATCACACCTGGCGCTTATCTTTATTGATTCCCGCTAATTGCAACAAATTGACTCCGAGTCACCACATTAATATTCACTCATTTTTAGCAAGTGAGATTTGCCTTGAGAAGCTCCGCTTGAAAGCAATTTGCACCTGATCTTGAAATCTTCATCCCTACTTACTTCTTCTTTACGTAAGAATTGTCATCGAAAGATTTGAGGAAACCCCATAACACTTCCGTAATCAATTCTTCCAAAACAATCCATTAGGCTATGGGATACACTGCCCCGGCCTTAATCAAAACTCTAATTGGTGCGTTTATGCACTTCTTAATTATGCTCTCATTGTTATCCTTGTGCTCATTTTCAAACTTTGATCATGGAGAAGAGGAGCGAGAAGAGGAAGAAGTGCCGAGGGTTGGGAATTTGGCAAAGGATGGGTTTGGTTAAAAGAGTACCAAGTTGGGTATATTGTCAGTGGGTTAGAAGAGTGTGGAGCAAGGGATTATTTTTAGTTGTTTGGATAGTTAAAATTTGTGGGTTAAAATGAGTGACGTGACCCAATCAATTGAAGCCACGTGTAAGAAGTGGTATTGCAAAACCAATTTTTAGAGCCGTTAAAAAATAATGGCACGAATAAAGACACTTTTATCACTAAGAAGGATATGAATGAGCCCAACTATTAACTACGATTACATTTAGCCTTTTCCGAAAGTACGATGGCATATCTCGAACTTTTTTCCTTTAAATTAATTCTCTCTCTCTCTCTCTCTCTCTCTCTCTCTCTCTCTCTCTTTAAGGAAAATGTTTTCGAGCTGCTCTTCTTCATCTTCTTCTTCGAAGGATAAGAAAAAGTTGGGAAAATTAAACATACTCATAGTAGATAATGATGGTATGTCTCAGAGCGCATATATATTGTGTCTTCAAAGGTGTGGAGTGGAGACATTGGGAGTGAGAAATGGAAAAGTCGCTGTTAGAATTCAGACATAACACAAATGCGTTTTTGATTTAATCTTTAACAGCTGTTATGCCTCGATATGATGGTATCCGGTGTAATTAATACCTAACTTTAATTTATTCTTAATTTTATGGCTACTTCAAAGTCTTATTTTATGATATGAATACTATTTAAGTTATTTGATACAATCCCCGACATCCACGTGCTTTACACGTGCACGTATAAAAATTAGATAACATAATTTTCATTTTTACCATTTATTTGAACTTTTGCAGGAAACAAAACTTAGGATCAATGGGAATTACTACTATGATTGTGGGAATGACAACTTCTGATGACAATGAGAATATTGCAAAGAATTTATGGAAGTCGGCCTTGATGAATGCTATGAAAAGCCATTAACAATGGAGATATTTCGTATTTTGTTGAAAAAAATTTCAACAAAATTTAGCAAAAAAATCAAAAGAATAAAGTGATCTTTTATTAATATTGTAGAAGAAATAAATCACCTTGTTATAAGAAATATAGTTCTTTAGTCATGTACTTGACTTACACAAGTACTACTTTCAAATTTGATGAGTATTCAGGTGTCCAATTTTTTTCCAGGTGTAATGTGTATTCAAGTGTTTGTTCTCAACACATATATTATATGTTAGATATGTTTTTTGAACAAGCGGTTATTTAAATTGTCTTTGCAGAAAAATGTCTTCGAGTGCTTCTTCTTCAAAGAGTAAGAAAAAGTTTAAGAATAAAAGAATAAAAAAAAACTTATATTGAATAATGATGGCATGTCTTAGACAACATACATACTAATGCTTGAAAAGTGTGAGAGGAATATATTGAAAGTAGAAATAAAAAGTGACTGCTTGTAACACCTGCTTTGAAATGGTTCTTCAGAAAAATAATCGAAATTGCGTATCTAGTGTGAGGTCGACGGAGGAGCCGACGACCCATCGCCCTAGTGACTACTGGTCAGCAGCGGCCGTGATTCGAAGGGGTGCGATGATGGTCATCGAGAAAGTGATAATCCGTCACTCCGGTGTCATGGGTCGACTCAGTGAGTGTGACAACCTTTAAGCAATGAAGAACGTGACCATCATTTGAACCTTCAAAGGAAGGTTTCCGGGCCTAGTGATAACTGAATTCTGATTGGACCGCTTATAGTGATGACCCTCACTTCTACCATCGCTAGTGGCCCTGGATTGGTCGTTCTATTTAAGGGTGATGGACCATCGGAGGGTGACGACCTCATGGTCACCGATAGATCACCCAATCACTGTGTTTTTATTCGATTCTGTGTAATTCTTGTAATCTCTTATTCTTTAACTCCTATACTATGTCGTTTTTTGGATTTTCTAATGAGGGTTTAACTCATCCTAAGTCATGATACCCTCATTCCTACTTTGAATTCAAAATTTCCTCTCCAAGATCATCAAGAATTCTTCATCACCCCTGGCCTCATCTTCTCAAATTTCTATTTGGTAAGTTAAAGCTATAATTCACGAACCCAGGTATGGGCTTATCAATGATGGATTCTTTCACCCCCATTCCCCTTCTTCAAGCAAATTCATGATCACCCATTCCCAATCCCTATTTTTGAAATTCTAGGATTATGTTGGTATACCTTCCATGATTCTCCTATGGGTATAGTCAATTGTTAAGAATTTATGATTTCCATGATTGGGGTTTTACCCCATAAGTTCTCATGAAATTATTGTCTATTATGTTACAAGTATGATTATGAACTTTGGGATTCAAATCACTCTTTGTATGAAATTCTACATCCTCTTATGATTGGCAATGCTCGCAAGCCCTAAGTTATGTTTTATGATGTATGATATATGATTTCCCTACAAGAAGCCTCCATGACTTATGAATTTCAAGTATGAGAATTTTCTCAATTACAGTGATTTTCATGATTGCCAGATTATGATTATGGCCGACTCATACGTTATTTCATGGCTAGTTTATGTATTACAAGCATGTTCACAATTATTATGATTTAAAATAGCCTATGAAGTTCATGTATGATTTCACCACGATATTTACAGGAACTATGTGCATGTTTTTGGGAGTAAAGTCTAGCACCAAGTAGTGGCCCGAAATTCGTGCAAACTCCGAGTGTTGGAACCACGTGGCCGATGTAGGTTGATCTTCATGTTAACCCTACGGGTCTTTTCTGATCACGCCATGTTATCGTTCTTTCCTCGGCGAAACTTAGGACAACTCTACCCACTTGAGCGAGATAGTTGGGACATCATGTAAGCTCTATCATTATGGTGTCGATTATGACGAAGCCCTTCCATTGTTCCATATTTTACGCATGATCATGTTTACGATACTTTGCTCAAGTTATGATTTACAAGGTTTCCCTTTGATTACGATTATGACTAATATGAAACGTATTTGAAAACCTTGATCCTCACGAAGCTTAAATTATGATTTATTACATCATGTTTCAGAATGTGCTATTCTCACAACTTTTATGTATTTTAGATGTCCATTTTACTACCCTCATACTCGCACATTTCAAGTATTGATCGCATACTCTATGCAGACGTTTTCATGATACGTATCCGAGCGACGACTCACTCTCGCCTAAGTCCAAACCTCCCACCCCGGGCCCGCGACATCCATTACAGAGTCCTCATCTTCCGGAACATTCGCTTTAGTTGTTTTGATTATGCTATTTCGCGAACTTTAGCGAGCTAGTTGGGGGTGTTGTCCCATCACCATCATACAGCTTTAAAGGCTCATCCGACATTATGTAGACTTTCATCTTTATCGAGCGCTGACTCCATTTATGATTGCTATATATGTCGATTTCACTAAAGGGTATAGATAGAAATCTCGTCAAGGGTTCAGATGTTAAAGGAGGAAATAATTTTTTAGCTCAAGGGTGGTTTGCAGATTCAAAATTTAAAATTAAATTTTGAAAATTTTAATTTATAGTGTTTTTTTTTATTTTTTTAGTTTTTTAAAATTATATTAATATTCAAAATTAAAGAAGAATCTAGAGAGTCTAAGAAGGAAGAATCTGGCGCAACAAGTTTTATTTCTTTTTCTTGAAAATGCCACAAAAGGCCCTACTAACTATTTGTTTGTTTTATTTATTTTCCTTAAAAAGGAAAAACAAAAGGTTAAACAATTTTGACCGAAACCATAGACCTTTCAACACATTAAACCACCCTAACCACCGGATCAAGTTACCTTCGCTTGTTTCCAAAGGGTGCATTTATTTTTATATCAACATATAGAGAATATTTTACCTATATATACCATGTAACTTTTCGACGAAGGATGTTCTGGGTTGACCACCCTTATTTGATTGTAGCTCCGCCCCCTTGCTTCCACTTATGAGTGTTTTGCTTTACTCCCCGCTTAATTATGCTCTTAAATTTGTTATGCATGTGCCATGGATTATCTTGGAGTCATTCCTAGATTTAGGTCCCGTGTCTTGATTCGAGGTCCATGATCGGATCGCGGACACCATTAATATTTATGATATAATACAAATGTACTTTAGTATACCCTAACGACTTCTGTTACTTTCTAATATCGACGATATTAAGATAATTAATACCAAATATTTTAATTACTCTGATATTAAAAAAAAAAAAAAAAGACAATTAAATATTTAAAGTGTTATTTTATTAAAAAATTTGATTTTTGTGAAGAGGTCTAATTTAATTAATGATCATATGATGATCCACGTTGATCAATTATAAAAATTTGTATTTCCTTCATTCTTAATTTCATGCACAATTGCTTATTTGAAGTTATGTTTTAATAATATTAACTTTAAAACATATATATGACCTCGGCATATAATGCAATATAATGGACATGCTAAGAAATTATTAATAAAATAAAATATAAGGAGGTAGTAGAAAACATAGATAACAACATTTCAATATTAATTTTTATAGGCACAAGAAAAGGGAGAAAATCTTGAAAAAATTGTGACTCAATATACAATATGCTGTGACGCACGTATTAAGAAATTATTTATTATAAAATAAAATTTACAATCATTAAAAATGTCAAAACTCAATATATTCCAAAAATTTAAATATTTTCCTCCAACAATACCTCTTTAGAAAGAGGAAAAAGAACTCAAATGCTAATTACATCAATTTTTTTCATTTGCTTTTTTCAACTTTCCAACTGCAAATTTCATTTAGTTCAATTTGCAATTATCAATTTTCCAATAGAAAATTTTGGCAAATTTCATATATGAAAATTTCTGATGAAGCTCATATTTAAATGAGTATCAAATTATTTTTTTCAAGTATAATATACATTCAAGTGTTTGCTTTTAATTAATCATTGTTTTGTAGGATTATTATCTTGATAATTTTACTCAATATGGTTAATATATATTTTTTGGCTATATTTTTTTGGATGGATAACTATTTAAATTAATTTCATCTTCTCCTTTGAAGGATAAGAAAAAGTTGGGGGTAAAAATTAAACGTACTCATAGTAGATAATGATGGTATGTCTCTGACCGCATATATATTGTGTCTTCAAAGGTGTGGAGTGGAGACATTGGGAGTGAGAAATGGAAAAGTCGCTGTTAGAATTCATGACATAACACAAATGTGTTTTGATTTAATCTTAATGAGCTATATGCCCGATATGGATGGTATCCGTGTAATTAATACCTAACTTTTAATTTATTCTAATTTTATGCATGGTATTTAACTGTGTTCTCTTTTAATGATATGAATACTATTTAAATAGTTAAATGACTTGATTCGACATACACGTGCAAAACACGTTCGTATAGAAACTAATAACAATATTTCCCCCATTTTTAACACCATTTAATTGATTTTTATAGGCAACAAAAAAGCTTAGATCAATGGGAATTACTACTATGATTGTGGGAATGACAACTTTGGATGACGATTTTTCACATTACATGTTTAAAATCACAAAATTTAAAATCGGCAAGAAAACAACCAAACATTAAATGACCGCTTGCTCGACCGAAAGCGCATATGCCGACGAAGAGGTGCCTCGGCTTCCTAGTCATGTTATGTCTTCATGATGCACCTGACCAATTGTTACTCTTTTATTTTATTTTTTAATACTCTAACATTTTAGATGTAATCACGATTTTGTGTATTCGTATTTGTCTATTGTCTTTTGCGCATGTCTATATTAATTCTTAAATGTTATTACTATCTCATTCATTACAATCTTGGGAAGAAAAGTAGTCCAAAAGGCTCCAAGAGACCTAAAGTTTAAAAAAATTAAGCAGTTCCATATTTCGAAAAGTTATCGAAATAAAAAATAGCACATACACAACATCACAAAGCACAATAGCCTAAAACCATTCATAATTCTAAAATATCAAAATGAGCCCTTGACCGTATGTGATGTCAACCAAGAGCGCTCGCTTTCTATGAAGTAGAATGTTGATATATATATATATATATATATATATATTTTTTGAACGAATGATTATTTAAATTATTTCTTTTTGCAGTAAAATATCTTCTTCTTCGAAGAGTAGAAAAAGTTAAGATTAAAATTAAATATACTTATATTGAATAATGATGACATGCCTTACAATATACATACTAATGCTTGAGAAGTGTGAAGTGAAAATAACGAGAGGAGAAATAAAAAAATAACGGTTAACATTTATGATATAATACAAATGTGTTTTAGTATAATTATAATGACTTCTGTTTGTCTTAATATGGACGATATTTAGATAATTAATGCATAATTTTATAAATTACTTTGATATTAAAAGAGAAAGACACTGATATATCTAAAGTGTCTTTTATTAAAAAAAATGTGATTTTTGTAAAGAGGTTCAATTTAATCAACAATATTTTTATAATTGATCATATGATCATCCACGTTGATTTTTTATAGAAATTTGTATTTTGTTATTAATTTCATGCGTAATTGTTTATTGAACTTGTGTTTTAATAATATTAATATAATTTTAAAAAACTATATGAGATGACTTGACCTATACGTAACACACGGGCATGCGAAAAAATTAATAATAAAATAAAATATAAGGAGTTAGTAGAAAACATAGATAACGACGCTATTAATTTTTATAGGCACGAGAAAAGGAGAAATAAAAGATTGTGACTGATATACACGTGCGATGCACGTATTAAAAAATTATTTTATTATAAAAATAAAATCTACAAATCATTAAAATCTAAATATTTTCCTCCAACAATACCTCTTTAGAAAGAGGGAAAATAACTTAAATGCTATTATGCTAATAACATCAAATTTATTCATTTGCTCTTTTCAACTTTCCAACTGCAAATTTCATTTAATTCAATTTGCTATTATCGATTTTCCAATAGAAAATTTTGGCAAATTTCATTATGAAAATTTCTCATGAAGCTCATTAAGTATTTAAGTGAGTATGAAATTACTTTTTCATATAATATACATTCAAGTGATTGTTTTCAAGAGAGTGAGAGGTATATGTAAGAATTAAAAATTACATATTTGTTTGGTAATAATTTAGAACTAAAGTTCAATAATTATGTTTTTTTTTTCTGCAAATAAGTATAAAATTGAATCCATTGATCCCTATTATCATGTGTATTGTTTTCAATCTTAAAAGAAAATTTTAATATATTTTGGCTTTTTTTTTATTTAGAAAATGTTCGAGCTGCTCTTTCTTCATCTTCTTCTTCGAAGGATAAGAAAAAGTTGGGGGTAAAAATTAAACGTACTCATAGTGGATAATGATGGTATGTCTCAAAAACCGCTATATATTGTGTCTTCAAAGGTGTGGAGGGAGACATTGGGAGTGAGAAATGGAAAAGTCACCGTTAGAATTCATGACATAACACAAATGCTTTTGATTTAATCTTAATGAGCTCAAGTATGCCTGATATGGATGGTATCCAGGTAATTAATACCTAACTTTTTAATTTATTCTAATTTTTATGCATACTTGAATTCTTATTTTATGACATGAATACTATTTCGTAAAGTTATTTGATACAACTCGACATACCTGTGCAAAACATGTGCGCATATAAAAACTAGATAACATCATTTTCATTTTTAACATCATTTAATTGAACTTTTTGTAGGCAACAAAAGCTGGATCAATGGGGATTACTACTATGATTGTGGGAATGACAAATTTGGATGACAATGAAGAATATTACAAAGAATTTATGGAAGCTGGCCTTGATGAATGCTATGAGAAGCCATTGACAATGGAGATATTTCAGAGCTCATGAGAAAAATTTCCAAAATTTAGAAAGTCAAAAAAAAATAAAATGATCTTTTATTAAATTGTAGAAGAAATAAATCACCTTATTATAAGAAATATGTATCTTTAGTTATGTACTTGACTTATGCACAAGTACTACTTTCAAATTTGGTGAGTATATTAAAGATGTACTAGTAGACATATGATAATTATGTGATGCTTTATAACCCTATTATTATGAATTAGAATACTTTTTCGCCCGGTTTCTTATTTGGAATTTGATATCTATTAGATTGAATTAATTTGAACTTGCGCTAGAAAATTTATTTTAAAGGATAAATTTTTACCTTTTTTAAAAATTATTTTATTGTGATTTCTTATTCGCATTTCGATCTCCTGTAATTCTGGAAGTTCGACTCATTTGAATTCTCGCCAAAAAATTCCACGTGAAAAGATAAATGTTCTTTATTAAAGACGATTCCATTATTCTCGGTTCAACCTCAGATCTCGAGTACTAGAATACTTACCTTTAACATGTTTGATTAGTAATTTAAATATCATCAAGATATGACATCACCCTAAAAAGAAAGAACTTCGTGATGATTTATTTCGTTTAAATTACCAAAATAAAGAATAAAATTATCTTTTATTCGTAATAATATAGAAGAAATAAATCACCTTATTATAAAAACTAAAACTATATAGCATATGATAGCTATTTACCGTAATACCCCGAAACTTTTCTAGACCAAATTCAGACAAGCATGGAAAAAAATCATAGAAAAATAAAATAAAAATTTCTATCTCGTATCTACCCACACAATGTGCATCACAGGAACCACGCTTCACGCCCGCCTGGGGGTAAGGATCGGCACTTGGTGCCCTAGTAGGACCTCCGCGGGATCGTTAACCTGTGAGCCTAAGCACATCTAGTGCCTCGCTAGCTCTATTTCTTTTTTTTGATTTTCTCTCGGGGAAACAATGGCTATATAACTGGCCAAACACAGCCTCCTCCCGGCTGACCGGGCCTATAGCCACCGTGGAAAGTAATAACAAATGCAACCGTAAACATGTTTATAACGGGAAACTTATGCGGGCCGACAAGGCCACCATGTTGTCTAGTCATCTCGAACTCAACACATGTGAATACTATACATCTCGTGACCTATAGCGTCACCACTATCTTGTCGTATTTCATGGCCTCACACTACCAACATAAACCGTATAAGCTAAACAACTATAACAAATGCACTACCACACGACCTAGCCACCGAACACAAAGGAGATATATAAATACAATCGCAAGCCTCTATGAGTACCGATAAAAATGGCTCGACAGGGCCCTAAACTTACCCATACTGTACCACAAAAGAAAAGAACTACACCTTCGATATCAAGCTCCTGATGACAGGAGCCGATGACTCTATAAGTTGGCCGGAAATCACGAGGATCACTGCTTCATGAGTACTCGCAGCAAGTAATGCAAATACTAATGGGTGTGCCGCACACTGCACGAGTATGCAAAGCAACCGAATACAACCGAATACAATAACATAACTATCAATTTCGACAAAGTGTGAGATAACTAATCTCGTAAGAACTGGAGTATAACCATTCGCTTTTCTGCTTCGTGATAGGGCAGAGCGGCACTGTAGACGCACACTGCCTATTAACTAGTATATAGCACATAAATAGATATACATATAGAAAGCAAGAGCCAATACCAACTCCCCATAAGCCGATGTCGCCAAGCAAGCAAACACCTATATACCCCTACCCTAATAAAACCAAACAAAAATAAGTCACCCACTGACCGCTAACTACGAGCACTCCGCGCCCGGGTCTCCGTCTCTGGGCCATAGCCTCTCCGATATAAATAATCGTGTCCGAGTCCTAAGACTCTTATACCGTATCTCGTAATCGAGAATCGGTCTCGTACTCGCTTCCCGGGGCGCTAACGCACACCAGGCTTTCGTATAATAATGCCGATCAAACTCGAGCATGGGAAAGCTTATCACATCTTCATTCAACCGGGACGACATGCCACTTGAGTGACGCAAACTCCACCCGCCTCAAGGGGGCGACACGATTACCAACCTGTGTGGGTGCAGGACGCCAACAGGGTGCCCTCACGACACAACCAAGTCTCAAACAATCAATAAGCACATATATAGCAAGCATGTTTAAACCGAAAATACTATCTTTATTCGATTTTTATTCTCAACTCTTCGTGTTTATTCCGATTTTTATACTCGTTTACCGAGTTTGTGATCTTTATCTAACCGTATGGCTAATTCGTATAAAACATATCATCCGTTTGTATGGCTAATCGTAGCCAAGATACTGTCTCGATCGTATGGCTAATTCGTAGCCAAGATATCATCCGACTGTACGGCTAATTCGTAGCTGCTACTATCTCGACTGTCCGATTTACTTTACTAACTTGTATTCAAATATGTGTCATATTATTCTAAAAACATGCTTGCTAGTCACATACTAGCTATAAGAGTCCGAAATGCTAACTCGCCATTTGGCGCATGCTTTACTAACTTTCTGGACGAAGACGATATAATAACGCAAACCAGATTTACCGAACTTGCACAATACTAATATTCAACTCGGGAGTTCTATTACGCGAGTCTACTATGATATGCAAGGCTAAGCTATTAACTTGCCGAAGAAATTGCTTTACATACCTTAACCTCGAAGTTATTCGACCATCTGACAAGCTCTATTTTCGCATCTAAACTATTTCTCCTAACCGCATTCACATATGTCAATTAGGACTAAATACACTAATATTCTAAAAGATAACGTCACCTTTCGATATATTTATAGCCCAAATCCAGCTTATCGAAAGACTGGCCAAAAACTTGCTATTTCTAAGTCCGTAAGGGAGAAGTATTCACTTTAAGGCTAGGAGCACATTGACACTAATTTGGAGCAATTCCACTTAGCTTAGTCCGATAAACGACGATCTGGTTTGCTTTCTAATTCTCGTGAAACTAAATCCGTAGGAATGCTCCCCTCGCTGCTAAATAACTCAGATTCGAGGTTAATTTGGATTTGGACTACGCCACTTGGCTGCACGGCGATAATTTATAATCCCTTCGTACTCTCTCCGTTTCTCAAGAGCTTCTAGAAATTCTCTCGATAATTAATCAATTAAAATCAAGTGGGGATTTATATACTTGGGCTCGGGACAGCCCAACGTGTCATTTGAGCCAACACGCGAGGCCCCACCTCCGTGACACGCCGCTATCGCTGGGGCGGCTCTGCCCCGCTCCTTCCGTGATGGCTCCGACAGTTTGGAATTCAATCTTTTTCCTGGGCCTTTTCTAAGACAAGATGACTTTCAAATACGCTAACCAACATGCGAATAGGCCATCTATGTTTCTGTAGGAATCTTACAAAGGTGTAACATTCTCCCCTAAGAACATTCGTCCTCGAATGAAAACCGCTATCTGTGAGGACCTCTCAACTTACTCATTTATTTTTAGAAAAATTTCTAAGCAGAGTTTCCCCCGTAATATGGACTATCCCTAAAATCCGAAATGCGTAAAAGTCCAATAAAAGTACTCCACACAATACTATAGTATTCATGTGATGGCTAAAAAAAATCGATCTTTTCATTTATACATATACAAACTATAAGATCCGCATATGTAATAATACTAGTACTGCCGCCCGACTCAGCTTCGGGAACAAGCGAGGGTATCTCGGTTTCTTATCTTCCTCCGCCTCCCAAGTCTTCTCCTCTCTGGCTCGTTACGCCACGCACTTTGACAGACGCGGGCATCCTTGGGCTTCTCAATCTACAGACTGCCTTTCAGATAGCTAATGAACCTCTTCGTAGGCCGCCTCTTCTCAGAACCTCGATATCTCCGACTGGGATCAAGCCTGGTGGGTCTCTCTATGCATTTCCTTAGCATGGATACATGAAAGACCTGGATGGACTGATTCCCACTGAGCAAGTTCAACTCATTGCCACTTGGCCTATCCTTCATCGAATTTGATAAGGTCCAACAATCTTGGACTCAGCTACCTTTCTTCCGACCTCATCACCCCTTTCATCTATGAGATACCTTCGTAAATACCCAATGTTCACATCACCCAGTCTCGCGCCGCACATCTCGCATATGATTTCGTGCGCCCGCGTTAGCCGCAGCATTCTCTCGATAAGCTTTACCTTCTCCTCTCGACCGTTGAATAATGTCCGGCCCAATCAACGCCTGACTCCCACTTCAAACAGCCTAATCGGTGATCTCGCTCTTTTCGCCCATACAATGCTTCAAAGTAGCGTCATCTAGATAGCGAGTGATAGCTATTATTATAAGCAAACTGACAAACTAAGAAATGCTCGTCCCAAAATTGACTCTAAAATCTAGCACACACGCCCAGAAGATGCCGAGCATTTGAATAGTGCGTTCAACTTATCCATCTGCTCCGAGGGTGGAATGTCGTGCTCAAATTAATTTGTATACCTGCATCTCTCTCTAAAACGACCGCCAAAATCTACCGTAATCGGCTCCTCTTTCGAGATAATAGATACCGGAACTCCTGTAATCTCGACTATTTCTCTCGATATACAACTCGCATAATCTTCTACGAAAGTAGTTTTCACCTAAGGTAAATGAGCCGATTTTGTCAACCTCACAACTATCACCCATTAGAATCATGTCTATGTCTATTACTAGGTAATCCCGCCACAAACCATATTCACTGGCTTCCCATTTCTAGAGAGGCACAACTATGTCTTGAGTTAACCCGCCTGGTTTCGGTGTTCCGCTTTTACCCGTTGGTGCTAGGACATCACAAGCTACAATTTAGCAATTTCTCTTTTTCATACCGCCACTACGTAGTTTTTCATATCATGGTACATTTTCGTCGTGTTTGGGTGAAGAGAATAGCTGCGTAATGTACCATCTATAACTGGCCAAGTGAGTCTCAAAACATCTCGGGAACACGAGGTGGCTTTTACAAATAAGCAAAGATCATTCCTCGCTATCCAAAATCTGGCGCTTTTACCTTACCGACTGTGTCAGATTCTTATACCGCCGTTCTTTCCACTAATGATGACACCGCAAAGGTTCGAATTACCGCCCGTTGTCCCTCTCTGCTTCGCTACACGAATGACTAAACTAGTTAATTGGTGTATTTCTTTGGATAATCCCCTACTGTCAGCTACAATTACGCCAAACTCCCCATATATTTATGGCTAAGGGGCGTTTTGTTACTACATTGTCTCTTCTTGATTGATAAAAATATTCATATTTAGAGAGCTTGGCATATAATCAAGGCCATACTAGCTATTATGCCGGAAACCGACGGTAATCTACCAAGAGGAAGCAGAGCTTATCCGGCTTTTGGCCGCATGCTAAGGCTACTTGTTACTGGGATAACCTAAACGATCATCTGCGCACTCTGTCTTTATCTCGATCGTAGATCCTAATATTGATCATGATCTCACACCGTCGCATAATCCTCAATAACCGAATACTGCTGGATCGAATTCGAATGTTGCAAGAGAAGTCTAATAATGCCCAAATGTCCTACTCGAAAGACCGTAGCTCATGCATAATCGCGGAGTTGTGGGCATCTAACCGCTTTGTTATTCTACTTGAACAACCGTAGAGCCGGGCTTAACGACTTACTCCTCGTGCGATCAATCTCTCGATCTTCACTGGAATCTACCTGATCTCCTTGTCTTGAACACCGCGCTAGCGCAGTACTACCGCTCTACGCCTTGTTCGTATCCACTTGGATTTATACTACCGTTCTGGGAAATTTCTGCCTTATAAGCCATTCCGTAAAGACTCCATCTTCCGCTAGGCTCGCATTTGAGTATCTTATGTAACCAAACCTGAAGTACTGTGATGAAACACGACACACGTGGACCCTTTATCAAGTACCCACTTTGTCCGACTCTGACTCGCCGGCTAACTTCATGGGTGCTCCACATAATAACCGCCAGGTCGAATTGCCACGACTCTCACCTACAAGGCCGAAAACGCATGTACGACCACTTAACATACCGGAACAATTCTCGTTTTAAGTAACCTCCTCAAGTATGCCTCTTATTCCTGGCCTCTCTAATTTTGGTTCTGGGCGCATACGATATCAAGTATCGATCTTTAGGATGCTTCCACAATACAAGCGCCGCCCGGGCCGTTAGACCGTCCAACCGTGCCCTTATCAACCACCCGATTCAGTTACTAACTTCCTTGTAAGCTTCTAAAGCCTAGACTGCATCAATATATAAGTTCGTTAACTCACACCGAGAACCGAGATAGTTTCTATGGCTTCATACGAAATCACACTTATCCCGCTCTCTCCTCTTGTCTTCTTCTCACTTTCTTCTCTCTTTTGGCAAGGGGTCTCAAGTAAAGGCAATCAGATATACTTCCCAAACACTCAATCGAATCTATGTGATTGTAACCCCAATTGGTACCGCTCACAACATATATGTTATCTGTACATATATATATCAATAACTACGTACAATACATACCGAATTCTCGTAGTGATACGTAATCTCTAACATGCTTTGCCGTTTCATATCGTACATGATATACCGCTTCTACTGCCTACCTCCCCGTCTTCTCTTATCATTTCATTGGACTTTCATCCCATTTTGGACTTAACAACATATGCGCTTGATTATGGCCTGCTATTGAAATTTCTTCACTCTTACAATGTGGGGTCAATATCTGAACCTTGTGGCCTTAGTTGGAATTTTGACAGAGCCCACGACCGGGGCTCAGGCCTTATCTCTAGGCCACACTAGATTAGAGTCTCGTGGCTCAGCTTAACTTCTCCGTAGCTGACATACCGCAACATTCCGAACTACAATCTTACTATCTCTTAACTATCGCTCCGAGGCTTTGTTCTTAATACACAATATTCTATCAATCCGGGTGATTCTAATTTTCCCATAAAATCTGGGTATTCCCGTTCTTCCCCTTATCTTGCTTAAGCGACTCAAGTTCAAGGTACCTACTTACTGTTAATAAGGTTAATGGGTCAAGTCTCAACTTATTCTTCTTCCCGGTTCGCAATGTACCCATCTGATTCACATGGCCTCCCTACCTTTCTCGTATCACACCAAATCATAACTATTATCTTATGTGCATATCTTGCCGTTGTTAGCGTATTATGGCGGACTTGGCCTTTTTTTTTCCTCGGCTCGAACTTGACTATTACCGGGCGTTTATCACTGACAGTCTTTTACACCCGTTTCGAGTAAGCTAGCAAAGATACTTCGCTTCTACTTATTACCGCAGGGTCTCGCATAACTTACAGTCATAGGGGGCTCTTTACGCTTTCTAACACTTACCGGAATCAATCATTCCGTCTTCACTTACTTTGATTTGGGCAACTCCACTACCTCTTATGTCCCTTTACCGTACCGAATCAAAATCAAGAGGTGGGAATAGCCTTTCTTATTGCAACAAAACGAAGACATGGAACTGTACTCATATCTCGAAAAGATGGATAAGGGAATCCTGCATTTCCTCTCTCTTTCTCACACTTGTTCCGATAATCTCGGTATTGTCTCGTAATCTTAATCAAATATTACAAAAAAAGATTTAGAAAATACTTATATAATAGAAATTTAAAAATACATAAATTCCTATTATGAGATTATAGGAATATATATGAATGGTACCGATAAAGGTATCATATTGGGAGGTCCCCGATACCTCCTCCTCCTCCGCTCGTAATTACCTTGTAGCCGGCCGATGCCCTTTCCTATTGCTATATCTCGATCTTTATGCCTGAATGGATATCGCTGTCTAACTTGTATCTCGTAACCAAAGAATATGGTAAGTTTTGTGTGGACCAATCCACCGAACCGCTCTATAGCACGATCAATGAGAAAGAAGAGTAACCATCCTATCATGCTCGGGGCAGCCTCCCCGCCTATAGTATGTGGGTGCACAACACATCCATAGACAAGACTCTCTACTTAGCACCTAGCCTTTGCAAACTCCCCTCGACACGACCGCTTCGATACCAAGTTTGTCACGCCCCGCCTCGGGGTAAGGATCGTGCACCTCGGTGCCCTAGCAGACTGGATCGTTAATCGGTGAGCCTAAGCACATTTAGTGCTCCGGGTTAGCTCTATTTCGATTTCTCGGGAACAATGAGCTATATAGCTACGTAAACACAAAATCTCCTACGACCGCCCATAAACCCACCGTGAAAGTAATAACATCTAACCAGAATATGTTTATAATCTGGGGAACCTATGCGCTCCGACAAGGCCACCATGCCGTCTAGTCATCCGCATCCTCAACACATAGAAATGCTATACATCTACGTGACCTAAGAAGGTCACCACTACTATCGACTATGGCCCCACACCTACCAACATAAACAAAGATAAGCTAAACAACTTAACAAAATGCACTACCACACGACCTACAATCACCACACGAAGATATAAATACAATCGCAAGCCTCTATGAGTACCGATAAAAATGGCTCGGGACAGGCCCCGCCTACCCATACCGTACAGTAAAAGAAAAGAACTACATCTCTCAATATCAAGCTCCTGGATGACAGAGCCGATGACTTATAAGCCGGCCGGAATCACGAGGATCGCCTCGTCTCCATGAGTACTGCAGTAAGTAATGCAACAGCCATTGGGCGCGCACTGGTACCGAGTATGCAAAGCAACCGAATACAATCGAATACAATAACATAACTATCAATTTTGAATAGCAAGAGATAAATCAATTTGTAAGAACCGATATGAACGATTCTGCTTTTCTGTTATGTGATAGGGCAGAGCGTACTGTAGACGCTATTACTGCCTATTAACTAGTATATAGCACATAAATAGATATACATATAGCAAGAGCCAATACTAACCCCCATAAGCTTCTGATGGCGCTTAAGCAAACACCCATATACCTACCCTGGCCAACTGTACCAAAAATAAGTCACTCCACTCATCCAAGTAATCCAGAGCACCTCTCGCCGCCCCGGGTCTCCGTCTCGGCCATAGCCTCCGATATAACACCGTGTCCGAGTCCGAGGACTTTATATCAGATTCAGAATCGTAATCGAATCTCGTACTCAAGCCTTTGCGCTAGCGCACAACAAATGGCTTTTCAGAGTAATAATGACAAATTATATTGTGGAAAGCTTCATCACATCTTCGTCCAAATCGGGGACTCGCATGCCACTCCTGGAGTGACGTAAACCCACCCGCTCGTTGGGCGACACGATTACTAAACTCAGTGGGTGGTGAGGACGTCAACAGTGGTGCCTCACGACACAATCAAGTTTCAACAAACAATAAGCACATATATAGCAAGCATGTTTAAACCGAAAAAATACTATCTCGTATTCTAATTTTTATTCTGAACTCTTTCGTGTTTATCTCGATTTTTATACCGTTTAATGAGTCCGTGATCTTTATCTAACTGTATTTACTCAATATCGTAGCCAAGATATTATCTCGTCTCAGATGCATAATCAGAGCCAAGATGCTATCTCGACTATATGGCTAATTCAGAGCTGCTACTATCTAACCGTTCCGATTTTACTTTACTAACTTGTACTCGACATGTATTGGTATTATTCTAAAAACATGCTTGCTAGTCACATACCTGGGACCATACCGAGTCCGGAATGCTAACTTCGCCATTTGGCGCACGCTTACTAACTTCTGACCGAGTACGATATAATAACGCAAACCAGACTTACCGAACTTGCACAATACTCATCATTCAACTCCTAGGAGTTCTATTACTTGAGTCTACTATGATATGCAAGGCTAAGCTATTAACTTGCCGAAGAAATTGTCTTTACATACCTTAACCTCAAGTTATCCGACTCATCTACCTAAGCTCACTACATCTAAAATTTATTTCTCCCAACCGCATTCACATATATGTCAATTAGGACTAAATACCAATATTCTAAAGATAACGTCACTTTCGATATATATTTATAGCCCAAACTTAGGCTTATCGAAAAGACGGTCAAAACTTGCTCTTCGAAGTCCGCATGGGAGAAGTATTCACTTTAAGGCTAGGAGCACATTGACACTAATTTAGAGCAATTCCACTTACCTTAGTCCGATAGCTCGACGATTTGTCGCCGAATTTCGCGAAACTAACTGTAGCAATGCTCCTCGCCGCTAAATAATCCCTAGATTCGAGGCCACCTGGATTTGACTATGTTTGACTACAGACCGAGCGATAATTTATAATCCCCTCCGTACTCTCTCTCGTTTTCGAGCTCGGAAATTTCGATAATTAATCAATTAAACCGGAAGGGGGCCTTATATACTTGGGCTCGGACAAGCCCAACGTGTCACTGAGCCAACGCGAGGCCCCACTCGTGACACGCTACCATCATGAGGGGCTCGCCCGCTCCTTTCCGCGAGCGTGTCCGACAGGTTTCCTGGGCCCGATCTTTTTCAGCTTTTCAAAGATGTATGACTTTCAAATATGCTTAACCAATACGCGAATATGCCATCCATGCTATTTTAATCTTACTAGGTGTAACACCACGGATCATTGTAGAGGGTCATGGGTTGCAAGATGTTTTCAAGTGGGAAACAACGAGACATAGACGACCCGTTGAACCTAATAATGAGCCGCCCCGTCGTCCGCTGGAATCCCGGGAGTTCGAGGATTACCGCACCTTTTCCCGTGATAATGAGAGGAAACAACGACCCGTGGTTACTACCAACGAGCCGCTGTTACTACCCGCCCGGCCTCTAGACCCTGCCAGCTCAGATCACGAGTGGATACAACGACCCGTTGGTTCTTCCAATGAGTCGTTGTGATGACTCGCCTATGCACAGTTCACTTATCTGTTCTGTAGACTAAGGAAAACCAACAACTTTGCTTCATTCCAATCTGACATTAGAATCTCTCATGTACAATTTTCAGAGTAAAGTTTCAAAAAATTGGTATCACTACATTTTTTTTCAGACTAATGTTATTGTCCAATTCGGGCCTTGAGATCCGCTCGTATCTAAGTAGCTTTTCGCTTTCTATCGGGTGCTTTTAGTATTTTCTCATTTTAAACTTGAAAACCATCGTTTTGGTTCGTATAGGAGGGAATTAAAGGGGTGGAACGACCCTTTCCATTCATTCCCAACTCCTCAAGAACAAAATAACATTAGAACTTCTTTGAAAGCACAAAGCAGAGCAAGGGTTTGATATTCTTCTTAGTTTTTCTCGTGATTTTCACCTGTGTGGTTTCTTCTACAGTATGTGGGGAATTGCAAGGAGACCGGCTTTCCCTTGCATCCCCCAAAACTCTCTCTCGTCCACTTTCAATCCTAGCCCCGAGCTCGCGAATTAAAAATATTGTTATCGTTCGTTGATTAATTTATGTGGAATCCTATCTTATGCTAATTGTAGCTATTTTCCACCGCTTGAAACCGAAATGATGCTTGTTTAAGTGAATTAGAAATTTAACCCTAGCTCTTGAAAGTTAGAAATTAGAATCGTTAATATTTAATTCGAGAATTGCTTGCATCTTTCGTGAGTTGGGGGCTCCTATAATAATTGTATGTGTTAGAAACTCGCTTACATGTATGTTAGTCGATTCAGCTTAGAAAGTCTATATACTATGTGTTACCGTAATTTTCTGGGCTCAGCCTGCACTCGTGATCCTAAAACCAAGTCAACTGCACAATGCCGCCAATCGCCACCATGTAATTTCTCGAGGTGTTAGTAGGCCTCTCAGCTATCGAATCGTACTCAAATTATAGTTTCTTGGTCCATTAGGCTCATGACATTTTTATTTATATATATTTATGAAACCTCCGACTCACACTGTGACCCTGGGTCGCTACTGCTTTGCTCTAGACTGCTAGGATGCTTCCAGATAAATACCACCGCCTAGAACCCGCCAAAAATATGGTCCGATAAGATTCTCGGGGGCACTTTCGGTTATATGTCCCTAACTAGACTTGGGCCCTGCCGGAAGCCATCGCCCAGACGTTCGCATAGGTTTCAAGGGGGAGTAGGAATAAGCACCGAGTGGACCGAGGTTCTAGTGCACCTAGGTTTTAACTACGCTGTCAAACAGAGGTTGCGCTTAAAGATTACGCTTAATTTGGCCCTGCACTTCTGATCACCCAGCTCATGCCTTTATACCGGCAAGGTATAGCTGTCCTACCCCGCAGGTGGTATACACTCCACCACGTTTAGCTCACGTGGTTACATGTCTAAGTATAGATTCTCCCACCATAGTCACCCAAATTCCGGCCGTATGGCAACAATAGTTTCTAAATTCTAGCAACTCACCAATTTAGTAATAAAGATTTTGCATCAAACTTCGCATTTAGAATGTCTTCACCCCAGACAGGTCATCTCTGACCATCTCTGCCATTCGATTGTCTAGTCAGCTATCGCTGGTCATTGCATGTCTTTTCGGCTCAAACATCTATACATTTATCATAATGCTTCTTCACTTACTCGCACATTCAAAAAGTATCTGACGCATACTTATGCCGTATCAAGCCATGATACAAAAACTACAGGTTCTCGACCCAACGCCGTTAGCCTATTCGTTGATCTCTCTAATGCCAGCCAGCTAGGTGAGTCCCTCATATTCCGAGGGCGTTATTTAGACCGGGTTGACTTGGGGTCACTTGTGACTTCAAGTACCGTATACGCCTGTGATGTAGGCTCTGGGGCGTGACATTTGCTTATTCAAGTGTCCAATTTTTTTTCCAAGTATTTCGTTTAACATAAATATTATATATATATACACACACACACACACACACACATACATAAACAATTATTTAAATTAGTTCTTTTTGCGTAAAATTGTCTTCGACCGCTCCCCACGAGAGTAAGAAAAAGTTAAGGGTAAAAATTAAATATACTTATATTGATAATGATGGCATGTCTCAGACAACGTACATATTAATGCTTCGAGAATCAACAAGTGAGTGAAAATATTGAGAGTGAAAATAATATAAAGTGACGCTTAATATTTATGTGTGCTTTTAGTATAATCATAATGACTTCGTTATGTTCATTATGACGATATTAGGATAATTGATGCCTAATTTTAAATTACTCGATGTTAAAAAGACAGAAAAATACTAAATATATCTAAAGTATCTTTTTATTAAAAAAAATTATGATTTTTGTGAAGAGGTCTAATTTAATTAAAAACATTTCAAGAATTGATGATCCACGTTGATCATTTATAGAAATTTGTATTTCATGCTTAATTGTTTATTCGGGTTATGTTTTAATAATACTAATACATTTTATAAGCTATACGATATGACTCGACATATACATGCAAATAAACGGGCATGCGAAGAAATTAATAATAAATAAATATGTAAAGTTAGTAAAACTAACATTTTCTAATAATAATTTTTATAGGCACAAGAAAAGGAAAAATGCTAAGTGACAGACTTTTTGGCTAGACAAGGTTCCAAGCTAACAACTACTAATGTGACAACATCCTTTTGTCTCCATTAACAACAATTGCTAAGTGAAGTTTGATCAAGATGGAGTAATATCTACTAAGAAAATATCTAAGGTTATCTTGTAATAAGTTAACTTGTTTTGATAACTCCGTCGATAATATGTAGATCTTATGCTTTCTTAAGTTTATTAATCCAAAAAAAAAGTGTTTGTTTTGCAGACAAAGAGAGGTATATGTAAGAATTAAGAATTACACATTTGTTTAGTGAATAATTAAAACTATGTTCAATAGTTATGTTTTTTTTCTCCTGCAAATAAGTATAAAATTATATCCATTGATCCCTTATCCACCTTAAAAGAAAATTTCTTAAATATAATTTCTGCTTTCAGAATTATTAGCTTGATAATTTTACCTAATATGATCAATATATATATATATATATATATATATATATATATATATATATATATATAGGCTATCTTTTTGGATGATGATTATTTTAAATTAATTTCTCTCCGTCTCTCTTTTTTTAGGAAAATGTCTTTCGATCGCTCTCTTCATCTTCTTCTCTTCGAAGGATAAGAAAAAGTTGGGGGTAAAAATTAAATGTATTCATAGTGAATAATGATACACAAATGCATTTTGATTTAATTTTAATGAGCTCGTTATGCCTGATATGGAGGTATTCATGTAATAATACCTAATTTTTTACTTTATTCTTAATTTTATGCATACTTAAAGTCTTATTTTTTATGATATGAATACTATTTTAGAAAGTTATTTGACATGACCCTCGACATACACGTGCGTAACACGCGGCATATATAGAAAGTGTATAACAACATTTCATTTTTAACATCATTTAATTAAATTTTTATTGGCAACAAAAAAAGCTTTAGATCAATGGGGATATTTCGTGAGCCTTGTTGAGTAGAAAATTTCCAACAAAATTTAGCCAAAAAGTAAAAAGAATAAAGTGATCTTTTATTAATATTGTACAAGAAATAAATCACCTTTGGATATAAGAAAGAGAAGTTTGGTCATGTACTTGACCTATACACAAGTACTACATTCAAATTTGGTGAGTATTAAAGATGTACTAATAGATATATGATTAAGAGATATAACCCTTTATCTTTTTTTGATTTTTTGGTGATTTTTTATTCAAGATTTGATCTCCGTAAATTAAGGTCCAACTCATTTGAATTCTCGCCAAAATCCCACGCGTAAAAATAAAATATTCTTTTTATTAAAGATGACTCCATCTTTCTAGCTCAAACTCAAGATCCGAGTACTAGAAAACTTACTTTTAACATGTTTGATTAGCAATTTTAATATTTCAACTAGATATGACGTCACTTCATAAGGAGAAAGAACTCTTTTGCGATGATTTATAAAATAAAAATAAATCATCTTTATCAATAATATGTAATAAAATAAATCAATGTTATTATAAGACTAAAACTATATAGTATATAGATAGCTATTTACTTATTAAAGTGTCCATTTCTTTTTTTCAAGTATAATGTGTATTCAAGCGTTTGTTCTCAACACATATTATATGTTGATTTTTATTTTTCCGAATGAATGATTCTTTAAATTACTTCTTTTTGCGTAAAAATGTTCGACTCGCTTCTTCTTCAAAGAAAGAAAAAGTTAAGGATAAAAAATTAAATATACTTATATTGATAATGATGGCATGTCTCACATAACATACATACTAATGTTTGGGAGCCGCCAATATGAGCCTGGCCCAAATTAGGACTTTAAAAATTCTAACGCCGTATCGTGATCGCCCATCATTTTGATGGGTCATAAAGCAACAAGCCTAATCCATCACTACATGGGTTACGGTCCGGGCAGCGGGCCCCCACTTTAAAAAATATTTTTAAATTATAATTTAAAGATGCTAAACATAAATATCTATAAGATAATATTACATGGTGTTTATTAGTTTCAAGTAATTATCTATAAGATAATATTTCATGGTATTACATGATCTCAAATCTACCAACAAAACGATCCTAATAATAGTTATCAAGTTTAGATTCAAGTAAAGATTTAGTTGCGACTTAACTGAAATCATCACGCCCTATGCTAATATTTTGGATACAAACTATAAGGAAATGATTTTGTTGGACATAAAATTTTTAGAAATCAATAACATATGACATGATAGCACCCGAACAAAATAGAGATATTAAGAAGCAAATTAAATGTACTAATAAGTAACAATATAATTAGCTAACTAGAAATATTAACCTACTGCTCTCTAGTATATTACAATAAAACACAGACCGATGACTATATTTCACTTCATTAAAATTAGGGATTAAGATTAAATTTACCCATCTACTACCGAATAATAGACAACTTTAAAAGAGATTTTTCTATTAAAGGGAGGCGATGGCGACAACTTTATTAACTATGAGGTAGATATAATCGGATAGTATAACGAGGGATAAAGCTGACTATTATTCAATAGTGTAGGGGTAAATTTGACCCAATCCCTTAAATTATGGTTAAGTGACTTTTAAATGGGAAATTCCTCTCAAGTTTTTTTGTAATATTTTATTTTTAATTAATTTTTTATTTGGCCTACCTGATCGGTCCAACCTACTTCAATCAAGCTCAATGGGCCAATCCGGTTTATTTGGACGGGGCCGAAGCCTCGTTCTTGAATTGGCTCAAAAAATCACAACCCAATACTATCAAATTTATGGGTCACAAAGCCGTACCACCGTGCTTGGCCTCTTATTAACGCGTTACAAATGCTTGAGTAGTGTGGACCTGGAATATTGAGAGGAGAAATATAAAAGTGATGGTTAAATATTTATGATATAATATAAATGCTCGTTTTAGTATTTATGATATAATATAAATGCGTTATCTTGAATGGGATAGCTATTTAAATTAATTTCTTTTGTCTTTTTTTTTTTATAGGAAATGCTGCTCTTCTTCATCTTCTCCCTTCAAGGATAAGAAAAAGTCGGGGAAAAATTAAACGTACTCATAGTGGATAATGATGGTATGTCTTACCGCATATATTGTGTCTTCAAAAGTGTGGAGGAGCATATTGGGAGTGAGAAATGAAAAAGTGGCCGTTAAAATTCATGACATAACACAAATGCGTTTTTGATTTAATCTTAATGAGCTTTGTTATGCCCTCGATATGGACGTATCCGCAATTTACCACTAACTTCTAATTTATTCTTAATTTTATGCATACTTGAAGTCTTGTTATATAATATATACTATTTCGTAAAGTTATTTGACATGACTCGATATACACGTGCAAAAAAAAAAACACGTGCACATATAAAAACTAGATAACTAATGTTTTCATTTTTAACACCATTTAATTGAACTTTTTGCAGGCAACAAAAAAGTTTAGATCAATGGAGATTACTACTATGATTGTGGGAATGACAAATTCTGATGAAATGAAGAATATTGCAAAGAATTTATGGAGGTCTACTCGATGAACGCTTATGAAAACCATTAACTATGAAAATATTTCGGGAAGTCTTGTTGAGAAAAATTTTCAACAAAATTTAGCAAAAATTTCAAAAGAATAAAGTGATCTTTTATTAATATTGTCGAAGAAATAAATCACATTGTTATAAGAAATATAGCGGAATAAGGTACTTGACCTATACAAGTACTACTTTCAAATTTGATGAGTATTAAAGATGTACTAGTAGACATATGATTATGATGCTATATATAACCTATTATTATGAATTTTGTTCGGAGTACCGCTTCTTCTTCTTCCTTTTTTCTTCTCATTTTTTATTCGAATTTGATATCTCGTTAATTGAATAATTTAAATTTTGCTAAACAAATTATGATTTTGAATTAAAATTATAAAATTAAAAAATTGATAATTTTAATTTCTTATTTAGTATTTGATCTCCGTAATCAAGTTCAACTCATTTAAATTCTCGCCAAAAAATCCTACATTAAAAGATAAAATGTACTTTACTAAAGACAATTCCATTCTTCAAGCTCGAACTTCGAGATCCGAGTACTAAAATACTTACTTTTTATGACATCACTTATGAAAAAGAGAGAACTCTTTGTGATGATTTATTTCATCTAAATTGTATTTTAAAATAAAGGAGTAAGAAAAAGATTTGAGGATAAAAATTAAACATACTTATATTGATAATGGTGGCATGCCTCGTACAACATGTTACTAATACTTAGAGTTGTCACATGGGGCCGGTCAATCCATTCGAGCTTTGAAATTTGGATTTTGCCAACGCAAGGTTGACCCATTATTTTGATGGGTCATAAAAGAACAAGTTTAATCCATCACTATGTGGGTTACGCCGGCTGCGCCGGGCCCCCCACTTTAAAAATATTTTTAAATTATAATTTAAAGATGCTAAACATAAATATCTATAAGATAATATTACATGGTGTTTATTAGCTTCATAATTATCTATAAGATAATATTTCATGGTATTACATGATCTTTTAAATCTACCAACAAAACGATCCTAATAATAGTTATCAATTTAGCTTTAAGTAAAGATTTAGTTATATGATTTCAATGAAATCATCACGCTCCATACAAATATTCAATACAATCATACAAGAAAATGATTTTGTTGGACAAAAAGTTTCTGATACCGAATAATTTTTAAAATGATAAGACCCGTAACCAAATAGATATATTAAGAAGCAAATTAAACAACTAGTGAGTAATAATATAACTAGCTAAATAGAAATACTAACCTACTTCTATTCTAGTATATTACAATAAAACACAAAATCATATGACTATATTTCACCCATTAAAATTATGGTTTAAATAGACTTTAAGTTTTGAGTTCTCTCTCAAGTTATTTTTAGCAATATTTTATTTTTTTAATTAATTTTTATTTGGCCCATGGACGGCCCAACCCATTTCAATCAAACCCCAGGCTAACTCTATTTGAGTTTCCAGCTAAAAGCCTCATTCTTAAATGGGCTCAAAAAATCATGCTAATTCAACACTATCAAATTATGGGTCGGGTTGGACCGCCCACCGTACCTAGCCCATTGTCACGCCCGCCTTGGGGGGTATGACTAGCACCGGTGCCCTACTAGGACCTCGAACCGGCGACCCCGAGCCTAAGCACATCCGGTGCCTCGGCCGGGTTTCATTCGATGTATGGAATCAACGGGCTATATAACGGTTGTAAACAATGAAATTTCTAAATGACTAGGCCTATAACCACTGCATCGTAACATTAGCTAACCGTAATCATTCTCATAGGAGAAACCTACGCGCCGACAAGGCCACCATGCTTTGGGCTATACTCTAACTCAATATAATGAATACGAATATCTACGTGACCGACAAGGTCACCACTACTTGTCCAATAATACCTAATAATTTCCGCCAACACAATCAACAACACTAAACATTTAACAAATGCACGCCCCACACGACCGCACACCAACCACAAAAGGCATATATATACACACCGCAGTTTCTATGAATAATGATAAGATGGTCGACATGGCCCCGACCTACCCGTACTATACAACAAAAGAAATGAACTACACCTCCGAATATCAAGCTACTGGGATGACGTGAGCCGATGACTCTATGAGCCGGCTGTAATCACGAGGGATCAGCTTCTCCTCTATGGGTACCTGCAGTAAGTAATGCAAGGTCTCAAACGGCGCGCATCATCAAGAATGTGGCAAATATAACCGAACAATACCGAATATAAACAATATATCTAGAAACTTCCGAACAAGTAGAAGATATCCGGAACTGCTCTGACCGAGAGAACGAATAGGCTTTTCGTAATTGGGCAAGAGTAAGGCAGAGCATACCTATCGACGTGGAGACTTGCTGTCTATTAGCTAATACATAACATATATATATATAACAATCATGACCAATACCAGCCCCAAGCCTAAGGTGCCAACCGACAAACACCCATATACCCCTACCCTAAATAAAACCATCCAAAAATAAGTCACTCCACTTGTCTACTAACTACGAGCACCTCTACCGCCTCCCTTGGGTCTCCACGGCTATGACCTCTCGATATAAATAACTGTGTCCGAGCCCTGGAGGATTTCGTATCAGAAACTATAAATCAATCAGAAACCGTATTCGTAATTGCCCTCTGCGCAAGCGCACAACCGGGTAAACCGTACCGCTATGCCGATCACTGGAGCATGGGAATTCTCCATCCCATCTTCGTCCCATCAAGGGGCATGCCACTCCTTGGAGGACGTATCCCCACCCTCACTGGTCAACACAAGTACTAACCTAAAGGCGAGACGCCAAAGCGGTGCCCTCATAACACAAACAAGTCTCAACAATCAATAATCACATATAGCAAGCATGTTTGAACCAAAAATACTACCGTATTCTGATTTCTCATTCTAACGCTTTTCAGGTTATACCGATTCTCATACTAAATTATATCAGACTGAGATATTATCTCGACTGCTCGGCTATGTCGTATTCGAGATATTATCTCGACTGCTCGACTATATCAGATCTGATATTATCTCGACTATCTCGATATTACTTACTAACTTTTATTCTGAACATATCTCGTAATATTATAAACACGCCATAAATTCAAAAACACGCTTGCTAAACTCATACGGACTCAATTCTTGGACTTCCGAATTCTTTCTTCTATATAATACGCTATCTACCGCATCGGATTACTAACTTGCCGAGGAATTATTTACATACCTTCGCCTTCGATTTTCCGACTAACGGGCGAAGCTCGGTCAAGATTTCACTATTTCTCCCAACCGCATTCATATATATATATATATCACTAGAACTAAATACAATTCAATATTCTGGAAGAATACATCACTTTCGATATATATATATAGCCCAAACGTTGGCTTATCGAAAGATCTGGCCGAAAACTCGTTATTTCTCGAAAGTCCAGAAGGGAGAAATACTCATACCGTAGGGCTAGGGAGTATATTGACACTAATTTGGAGAATTGACCTTTTAAATTTCAGAAGATGATGATTCGCCACCAAATTTCATGAAACTAAATACGTAGGAATGCTCGGTCGCTAAATAATTTCTGTGATTCGAGATTAATCTGAGTTTGGACCGTGTTTGACAGCTGCACGGATGGAAATTATCAAATAACCTCGTTCCTCTTTCTCTCTCGCTTACCCTCTCGTTTTTCACTCGGAAATTTAAGAATTTTAACATTAATGTCACGCCCCGCCTTGGGGTAATGACTGGCACCTGGTGCCCTATTAGGACTCGGGATCGCAACTACCGAGCCTAAGCATTAACTGGGTGCCCGACCGGCTCTATCTTTGTATTTCTCGGAATCAATCTGAAAAGTTATATAACGGCCGTAAATACAAACCCTCCGACCAACCGGGCCTATAGCCACCAGGCTGGCACCGCCCCAACTGCATCATACTTATGTAGGAAACCTACGCGGCCACAAGGCCACCATGCCGTTCAGTTACCCGTAACTCAACATAATGGATAATGTACATATACGTGACCGCAAAGTCACCACTACTATCGTAATACGGCCCCACACCAACACAATCAACAATACTAATAACCAAACAAACGCACGGCCCCACACGACCGGCACAACTTATCACAGGGAGATGTATATACACACCGCAAAGCCTCTATGAATATCGATAAATGGCTCCGGACAGGCCCCACCTACCCTTACTATATAACAAAAAGAAAGGAAATAGACCTCTACCGGCCTAGCCTCCCATTTACAGAGCCGATGACTCAATGAGCCGTCGGAATCACGTAGGATCTAGTCCGTCTATGAGTACTCGCAGTAGCAATGCAAACACTAAACGGCGCGCACCACCGGTACCGAGTATGCAAAGCAACCTAACACATCTCGAATATAAACAACATAACTAGAAGCTGAAAAGCAGGGAAATAATCGGATCTCGTAAGAACCGCTATAATCGAATCGACTTTTCGTACCGAGAATAGTAAGTGTGAGCATAATAAATTGCCGACGTGGCGATCTCTGTCTATTAGCTAATATATAACATGTATATACATATATATAGCAAGCAAGGACCAATACCAACCCCCAAGCCTAAGGTGCCAACCAACAAACAATCTAATACCCCTACCCGCAAAATCATCCCAAAATAAGTCACTCCACTCGTCTACTAACTACGAGCACCTCTACCGCCTGGGCCCCAAAATGCTATGGCCTCTCGGGAGCAACACCGTGCCCGAGCCCGGCGACTCCCGTACCGTATCAGAATCGTAATCAGATTCAGACCAAATTGCTCCTGGCGCAAGCGCACGACAGGGTAAATCAGACCGCTTATGCCGATCATCCTGATATGGGGAAAGATTCATCCCATCTTCGCCCTACAAGGACGGCGCATGCCACTGGAGTGACGTATACCTACTCCGCCGCGGGTCGATTACGCTTACTACAACCTGTTAGGGCGGCGAACGCCTGCCAGTGGTGCCCTCACAACACAAAACAAGTCTCAACAATCAATGGGCCACATATAGCAAGTATGTTTAAACTAAAATACTATTTGCTCCCCGATTTCATTCGAACTCTTCGTGTTATACCGATTCTCATACCGTTATACTAAATCGGGATCTTATCTCTGACCGTATGGCCATAATGCAGCGAGATACTATTTCACTGCTCGACTGCATCAGATCCGGGATATTATATGTCCTGGTTCGATTTACTTTACTAGCTTTTATTCAATATATGTCATATTATTATAAACATGCTTGCTAAACGCATACTAATTATACTCTAGTCTCAAATGATATTCGCCATTTGGAACTGCTTTTACTAGCTTTCTGCATCTTAATATAATATAACAACGCAAGACAGTTTACCGACCAAGACAAACTCAATATTCGACTCCGCGAATTCTATTACTGATTTTATCAGATAGCTAGCTAGAGTTACTAACTTTCCGAAAAATTGACTTTACATACCTTCGCTTCATTTTCCCACTAACGCGCTAAGCTCTACAAGCATCTACCTATTTCTCCCAACCGCATTCACATATATCAATTAAAAAAACTAAATACACTAATATCCGGAAGAAAACATCACTTTGATATATATACAACCCAAATTTTGGCTTATCAAAAATGATCGAAAACTTGCTATTTCTCGAAAGTCCAAGGAGAAAACTTACTTTTTAAGGCTAGAGTATATTGACATTCACTTGGAGCAATTCCACTTACCTTAGCTCTATAGGACGACCTGGCCCACACCGAGTTTCACGAAAACTAACTCCGTAGGAATGCTCCTTACCGGCAACAATTCTGCATTCGAGGTTAATTTGAGTTTGGACCGCGTTGATGGCGTATTCGAACGAAAATTATAAAGGAAACTCGTTCTCCTCTCGTTTCTCTCTCGCGACTGAAATTTATGAAGCAAAACCGGTTGGGGGCATATATATAATTGGGACCTATAAGTCGCATTCCCGGGAATGCGTGCATTTATAAGTCGATTTTGCCTTCCGACGCCTCGACTACGCTTGTCCGATCTTTCCCCGGGCCTTTTCTAGCATGTATGGCATTCTAAAACTCTTAACCAACATGCAAGTAGGCCATCTACGTGTCAAGAATTTACTGTGGGTGTAACAATTAAACCGAAGTTGGGGCTTATATAGTTGGGACCTATAAGTCGCATTCATGGAACGTGATTATAAGTCGCATTCCTAGAATGCGATGCGATTTATAAGTCGCTTGTGGCCTTGCGACGCGCCGACTTGGGCGCTTGTCCGATCTTCCCTGCCTTTTTCTAGCATGTATGACATTCTAAAACTCTAACCAACATTATCAAAGCCATCTACATGTCAAGAATTTACTAGGGTGTAACATCCATATTAACTACTTAATAATGCTTGAGTATTGTGGAGTGAAAATATTGCGAGTGAGAAATTAAAAAGTGACGGTTAATATTTATGATATAATACAAATGCGTTTTTAGTATAATCCTAATGACTTTTGTTATGGACGATATTCGATAATTAATGCCTAATTTTTTAATTACTCTGATATTAAAAGGAGAAAGACATTAACATATCTCTAAAGAGTCTTTTATTTAAAAATTTGTGATTTTTGTGAACAGGTCTAATTTAATTAACAACATTTTTTTAATTGATCATATGATCATCCACGTTGATTATTTATAGAAATTTGTATTTTGTTCTTAATTTCATTCGTAATTGTTTATTTGAAGTTGTGTTTTAATAATATTAATATAATTCTAAAAAGCTATATGAGATGACTTGACTTATACGTGCAACACACGGCATGCGAAAATTAATAATAAAATAAAATATAAGGAGTTAGTAGAAAACATAGATAAATAAATATTTCAATATTAATTTTCATAGGCACGAAAAGGAGAAAATCTCAAGAAATAAAAAGATTGTGACTGATATACACGTGCGACGCACGTATTAAGAAATTATTTTGTTATAAAATAAAATACCTACAAAATCATTAAAATGTCAAAACTCAATATATTCCACCAAATCTAAATATTTTCCTCCAACAATACTTTGTAGAAAGAGGAAAAGAACTTAAAATGCTAATAACATCAAATTTATTCATTTGCTCTTTTCAACTTTCCAACTGCAGTCTTTGCAACCGAAGTGAGCCGAGGAGCCGAAAGGATGTGCCACGCTTATTTCACTGGGAGGCGCACCTAGTCAGTGGCCGGGCGCAAGAAGGCAGCTTCGCGCTCAAGCACTTTCATTTCTAGTTTCACTTCCAAATCGTCTTATCTAAACCTATAGAATTCCACTTTTTTTTTCTTTTCCTTGCAATTTATAATGGTCATTTAATTCAATTTGCTATTATCGATTTTCCAATAGAAAATTTTGGCAAATTTCATATATGAAAATTTCTGATGAAGCTCATATTTAAATGAGTATCAAATTATTTGTTTTGTAGAGTTATTAGCTTGATAATTTTACTTCAATATGGTCAATATATACATATTTTGACTTTTTTTTTGGATTTTGATGGCTATTTAAATTAATTTTTAATTTTAATTAAATTACATGTTTTTTTTGTTTTTTTAATTCAAATTTCTTTCTTCAAGGATAAGAAAAGTTGGAGGTAAAAAATTAAACGTACTCAGTGGATAATGATGGTATGTCTCGACCGCACAGGCTGTGTCTTCAAAAGTGTGGAGCTGAGATATTAGAGTGAGAAATGAAAAAGTGGCTATTAATATTCATGACATAACACAAATGCGTTTTGATTTAATCTTAAAGAGCATTGTTACGCCAGATATGGATGGTATCCAAGTAATTAATACCTAACTTTTAATTTATTCTTAATTTTATGTATAGTATTTAACTTGAGTTTTTTTAATGATATGGTAAATACTATTTTAAATAGTTAAATGATTCTGATTCGACGTACACGTGCAAAACACGTGCTCGTATAGAAACTAGATAACAATATTTCCATTTTTAACACCATTTAATTGATTTTTATAGGCAACAAAAAAGCTTAGATCAATGGGAATACACTATGATTGTGGGAATGACAACTTTGGATGACAATGAAGAATATTGTAAAGAATTTATGGAAGTTGGCCTTGATGAGTGCTATGAGAAGCCATTAACTATTAATATTGTTGAGAAAATTTCCATCAAAATTTAGCAAAAAAATCAAAAGAATAAAGTGATATTTTATTAATATTGTAGAAGAAATAAATTACATTGTTATAAGAAATATAGTTGTTCAGTCATGTACTTGACCTATACACAAGGCTTTATTTCTCTTCAAATTTGGGAAGTATTAAAGATGGGCAGACATGTGATAATTATGATCTGTAATTTAAGATCCAAATTTCATTTGGAATTCTTGTAAAAATCTCATCTAAAAAAAGATAAAATATCTTTTATTAAAGATGACTCAATTATTCAGGCTCGAACTCGAGATTCAAGTACTAGAATACTTACTTTTAACATGTTTGATTAGTAATTTTAATATAATCTAGATATGACATCACTTCATAAAGAAAGAATTTCATTGTGGTGTTTATTTCGTTTTAAGTTAATTACTAAAATAAAGAATAAAAAATTATCTTTTTTTCAATAATATAGAAGAAATAAATCACCTTATTATAAGACAAAAATTTAAATAGTATATCGATAGCTATTTACTTATTCATATTTTTGCTTTTAGTTTGTTTGGCTAAAATGACACATGTCATTATTTGATAATGTTTACTGATATTATTAAATATTTTATTTATATCGAATCCCATTTATTTGATTAAAAAAATCACAAAAGATGTATCATTCTATTTAAAAATTAAATTATTTTAAAGTTAGTTTTGGAAAATTACATAATATTCTATATTTTAGATTTCATGACTCAATCAAATAACATAGCATAAATTAAAAACCATAGATAGTATACTACAATATTTATAGCGATTATAAAAAAATTATCCTTTTTTATGATTTCTTTTTTCAATTCTTTAATTACGACTTTTCACATTACATGTTTAAAATCACAAAATTTAAAATCGGCAAGAAAACAACCAAACATTAAATGACCAATTTGTCTCGACCGAAAGCAAGTGCATGTCGACGAAGAGGTTTCGCTCCTAGTCATGTTATGTCGATGCACGAACTCAATTGTTACTCTTTTTATTTTACTTTACTCTAACATTTTAGATGTAGAATCACGATTTTGTGTATTGTATTTGTCTATTCTCTTTCACAGTATGTCTATTTTAATTTTTCTTAAATGTTATTACTATCTCATTCATTACAAACTTGGAAAAAAAAAAAGTAGTCCAAAAGGCTCCAAGAGATGAAAGCAAACAAAAATAATTGCCGGCCCATATTTCTAGAAAAGTTGTCGAAATAAAAATAGCACATACACAACATCACAAAGCACACAGTCAAAACCATTCATAATTTTAAAATATCAAATGCCCTCGACCTCGTAAGGTGCATGTCAACCAAGAGCCGCCTCGCTTTCTATATAGTAGAATGTTGATATATATATATATATATATTATTTTTTTGAACGAACGATTATTTAAAATTATTTCTTTTTGCAGAAAAATATCTTCTTCTTCAAAGAGTAAGAAAAATGTTACACCCGTTCTGACATGTAGATGACTTATTCCCATGTTTGCTAAGAGTTTTAGAATGGCATACATGCTAGGAAAAGCCCTGGAAAGATTGGACAAGCGCCAAGCTCAAGTAAGGTCAGTATAAATACTTATAAACGCATTCATGAATGCTACCTTTACAGTCCCAACTATATAAGCCTTCAACTTTGGTTTTAATGTTAAAATTCTTAAATTTCCAAAGGAAACAGAGAGAAAATCATAGAGGAAGAGGAACGGTTTCTTGATACTTCCGTCGATTACGCCACAAACGCTGGCCCAAACTCGACTAATCCTAGACACCGAGGTATTAAGCAAGAAGTGAGCATTCCTACCCGATTTAGTTTCGTGAAATTCGCCGACAAATCGTCACGCTACGAGCTAAGGTAAGTGAAATTGCTCCAAATTAAGGTCAATATACTCCTAGCCTTAAAACGAAAGTATTTCTCCCTTCGGGACTTTCTACAGAAATGGCAGTTTTCGACCGTTTTTCTCGATAAGCCAAAGTTTGGGCTATATATATCGAAAGTGATGTTTTCTTCGGGAATGCTTCGATGTATTTAGTTCTAATTGATATATATATGAATGCAAACTTGGGAGAAATAGCAAAAGCACGCTCTAACTACGCTAGTTGGAAACTTCAAGCGAAGGTATGTAAAGCAAATACAATAACGAAGAAATCATGCTAAAAAAATATTACAAAATATAAAAACATCTCAATTTTGAAAATTGATAATTATAAAAGTAAATTATTCAATTTAATATATTAAATATTTTATATATATATATATATATTCTGTAATAAAAGTTAGAAAAGCAATAATGTACGCCGATAACACCCGCTACAAGATAGCCGTACGCCAGCCGATAATATTCGATACAAGATAGCCGCATACGATAATATCTCAAGCCAAGAGTGAGAATCAAGATAACACGTAGCAGTTCGTAATGAGAAATCGTAATACGTATAGCATTTTCTTAGCTCAAAACATGCTTGCTATATGTGATTATTGATCGTTGGAGACTTGCTCAGGTTATGAGGGCAATCTTTAAGCGCCCCCGCCGCCCCGGGTTGGTAATCGTGCGACCCACCGTGAGGGTGGGGATACGTCACTCCAAGGAGTGGCATGCCGCCACAAGAGGACGAAGCATGGGATGGAGCATTCCCCTCTATATCAGCCGATCGCACAACATAGTGGTACCGACGCCCGTTTGGGGCGCCTACATTACTCGCCCGCGTGTACTCATGTACGCAGTGAGCCGATCCCGTGATTCAAATTTACCATCAGTCATCGCTCCGTCATCCGAGCTAGATAGCTAGAGATCTATTTCCTTTCTTTGGTTATACAAAAGACGGCAGGCCTGGCCCAAGATTCATGAGAGGCTCTTCTGGGTGCATTGTGTATATATCTCCCCTCGTGGTTAGCCAGCCACGTGGCAATGTGCGTATGTTTAGTTGTTTAGTGTTGTTGATTGTGTTGGCCGTGGTGGGGCCGTTTCAGATAGTAGTGGTGACTTTGCCTGGTCACTACGCATGTTTAATATTCATTATATTGAGTTAGAGATAACTAGACAAAGACAGGTGGCCTTGCTACCGCACAGGTTTTCCTCTCATATGAGTGTGATTCTCAAGTTAGCCGATGTTACAGACAGTGGCTATGTGCCTGGGCCGTCGGAGGCCAGATGCATAACCGTTATATGAAATTTCGTTGATTTCATGAATCTGAGATAGAGCCGCCTGTGCACTAGATGTGCTTTTAGCTCAGAGTTCAGCGCTTAGGTCCTAATAGGGCACTGTGTGAAGCGGCCATACTCCTCACAAGGCGTGACAAGTTTCATTGGCCAACAAATTTATTTGGGTCGCTAAAGCCTCGTTTGAATTGGTTCAAAAATCACAACCCAATACAATCAAATTATGAGCCGGCTGTGCTGCACTACTCCAAGCTTGGCCCTTATTAACGCTCTACTAATGCTTCGAGTAGTGGTCTCGAAATATTGAGGAGAAAAAAAGTGAAGGTTAATATTTATGATATAATATAAATGCGTTTTAGTTTTATGATATAATATAAATGCGTTTTGTATCGATGGATAGCTATTTAAACTCACTTTTTTTTTTTATAGGAAATGTCTTCAAACTAAGTTTCTTCTTCATCTTCTCCTTCGAAGGATAAGAAAACGTCAGGGAAAAAATTAAACGTACTCATAGTGGATAGTGATGGTATGTCTGCATCGCATATATATTGTATCTTCAAAAGTGTGGAGTGGAGATATTGGGAGTGAGAAATGGAAAAACTACTCGTTAAAATTCATAACATAACACAAATGTGTTTTTGATTTTTAATCTAATGAAAGATTATATGTGCTCGATATGGACTATCCAGTAATTAATACCTAACAGTTTTAATTTATTTTTTAATTTTATGCATAGTATTTAACTTGAAGTTCTCTTTAATGATATGAATACTATTTTAAATAGTTAAATGATTGAGTTCTGTACATACACGTGCAAAACACGTGCTCGTATAGTAACTAGATAACAACATTTCCATTTTTAACACCATTTAATTGATTTTTATAGGCAACAAAAAAGCTTAGATCAATGGGAATTACTACTATAATTGTGGGAATGACAACTTTGAATGACAATGAAGAATATTGTAAAGAATTTATGGAAGTTGGCCTTGATGAGTGCTAAGGAGAAGTATTAACAATGCAGATATTTCAGAGATTTGTTGAGAAAATTTCCATCAAAATTTAGTAAAAATCAAAAAGAATAAAGTGATATTTTATTAATATTGTAGCAAATAAATTTCATTGTTATAAAAAATATAGTTGTTCAGTCATGTACTTGACCTACAAGCACAAGTACTAGTAGACATGTGATAATTATGATGCTATATAGCCTTATTATTATGAATTAGAATACTGATATTTAGATAATTAAAAAGAGAAAGACACTGATATATCTAAAGTGTTTTTTTATTAAAAAAAATGTGATTTTTAAAAGAGGTCTAATTTACTCATTCAATATTTTTTATAATTGATCATATGATCATCCACGCGTGATTATTTATAGAAATTTGTATTTTGTTATTAATTTCATGCGTAATTGTTTATTTGAAGTTGTGTTTTAATAATATTAATATAATTTAAAAAGCTATATGAGATGGCTTCTGACATATCCGCACCACACGGCATATGGCAGATTAATAATAAAATGAAATATAAGGAGTTAGTAGAAATATAGATAACAACGCTTCAATATTAATTTTCATAGGCACGAAAAGGAGAAAATCTCAAGAAATAAAAAAGATTGTGACTTGATATACACGTGCTTACGCACGATTAAGAAATTATTTTTTCAAGTATAATATACATTCAAGTGTTTGTTTTCAAGAGAAAGAGAGGTATATGTAAGAATTAAAAGTTACATTTGTTTATGAATAATTAGAACTATGTTCAATAATTATGTTTTTTTTTCTGCAAATAAGTATAAAATTAAATCCATTGATCCATATTATCATATATATTGTTTTCAATCTTAAAAGAAAATTTTAATAGTTTTGGCTTTTTTTTTTTAGGAAAATGTCTTGAGCAGCTTTTCTTCATCTTCTTCTTCGAAGGATAAGAAAAAGTTGGGGGAAAAAATTAAACATACTCATAGTGGATAATGATGGTATGTCTCAAACCACATATATATTGTGTCTTCAAAGGTGTGGGAGGGAGAATCGGGAGGAGAGAAATGAAAAGTCAGCCGTTAGAATTCATGACATAACACAAATGCGTTTTGATTTAATCTTAATGAGCCTCGTTATGCCCTCGATATGGATGGTATCCGTGTAATTAATACCTAACTTTTAATTTATTCTTAATTTTATGTATACTTGAATTCTTGTTTTATGATATGAACATTATGTTGTAGTTATTTGACATGACTCGACATACCCGTGCAAAACATGTGCGCATATAAAAACGCTAGATAACATCATTTTCATTTCTTTTAATATCATTTAATTGATTTTTATAGGCAACAAAAAAGCTTAGATGAATGGGGATTACTTTATGATTGTGGGAATGACAAATTTGGATGACAATGAAGAATATTACAAAGAATTTATGGAAGTCAGTCTCATGAATGCTATGAGAAGCCATTGACAATGGAGATATTTCGTAGTTTTGTTGAATGAAAAATTTTCAAAAATTTAAAAAAAGTCAAAAAAATAAATGATCCTTTTATTATATTGTAGAAGAAATAAATCACTTTATTATAAGAAATATGGATCTTTAGTTATGTACTTGACTTATGCACAAGTACTACTTTCAAATTTGGTGAGTATATTAAAGATGTATTAGTAGACATATGATAATTATGATGCTATATAACCCTATTATTATGAATTAGAATACTTTTTTTTGGCCTGGTTTCTTATTTGGAATTTGATATCTATTAGATTGAATTAATTTGAACTTGCGCTAGAAAATTTATTTTAAAGGATAAATTTTTACCTTTTATATTCTCTTTTGTTGTGATTTCTTATTCATTATTTCGATCTCCATAATTTGAAGTTTGACTCATTTGAATTCCGCCAAAAATTTCACGTGAAAAGATAAAATGTTCTTTTTATTAAAGACGATTCCATTATTCTCGGCTCGAACCCGAGATCCGAGTGCCGTAATACTTACTCTTAACATGTTTGATTAGTAATTTAAATATCATCAAGATATGACATCACTTCTTAAAAAGAAAGAATCCTTGTGATGATTTATTTGGTTTAAATTACTAAAATAAAGAATAAAATTATCTTTTATTCGTAATATAGAAGAAATAAATCACCTTATTATAAAACTAAAACATATAGTATATAGATAGCTATTTACCGTAACACCCCGAAACTTCCTAGACCAAATTCGTACGTTGCATGAAAAATCACAGAAAAATCAAAAAATGCCGCATTTTACCCACACAATGCATCGCTGGTGGAACCACTGATTAAGCTGTAGGGTCGTGGGTTGCAACAGTTTCTTCAAGGGAAACCACGAGACATAGGATGACTCAACCTAAGTAACGAGTCGTCCCGTCGTCCGTTGGAATCCCGAGCCCGAGGATTACCATACCTTTGTATCGTGACAATGAGAGGGAACACCCACATGGTTACTACCAATGAGTCATTGCTACCACCCGTCGCCCAGCTTCTGTAACCCAAATAGTTAGGATCACGAGTGGATACAATGACCAATTGGTTCTTCCAATGAGTCGCTAGATGACTCGTTGTCTCCATGCCCAGCTTTCTTTTCCCACTGCTCTAACTACAAAGTCAATGTACCGTTCCTTCGTCTAACCACCTCATCGTATCCTCCCGGGTCTTTCCAAAGGAAGTCGCCTCGTAAACGGGAATCAACGACAGCTTTCAACGAGCCGTTGTTTGAACCAACGACCCGTCCCGAGATCCGTTGTCTGCAGCAAGGCGCGCTTCTTTCGTCGGGTATTTTAATTTTTTTAACTTTTTAAACTTGAAACCACATCGCTTTGGGTTCAGATAGGAGGGAATTAAAGGGGTGGAACGACCCTTTCCATTCATTCCTCATCAACTCCTCAAGAACAAAACAACGTAAGAACTTCTTTGAAAGCAAAGCAGAGCAAGGGTTTGATATTCTTCTTAGTTTTTCTCGTGATTTTCACCGTGGTTTCTACAAGTACGTGGAAATCTCAAATAAGGAGATTGTTCTCCCCTTGCATCCCCAAAACTCTCTCTCTCGTCCACTTTCAATCCTAGCCCCGAGTTTGCGAATTAAAAATATTGTTATCGTTCGATTAATTCCATGTGGAATCCTATCCTATGTTAATTGTAGCTATTTTCCACCGCTTTCTAACTAAATGATGCTTGTTTCAAGGAATTGTGACTTAGCCTCAGCTTCCCTGGAAAGTCGAAATTAGAATCCCGTTTAAATATTTAATTCGAGAATCGCTTTGCATCTTTCGTAGTTAGGGCTCCTATAATAATTGTATGTGTTAGAAACTCGCCATACGTATGTTAGTCGATTCGGCTAGAAAGTTCATATACTCGTGTTACTTCCTAATTTTCTGGCCTAGCCTCAAATCTGTATCTTAGAAAACTTCCTAAGCTAACTCGTAATAATGTCACCAATCAGCTTGACTATAGAATTTCTCGAGGGCCGGGCCAGGCTCTCGCTATCGAATCGACTCAAATTATAGTTTCTCGGTCAATTAGAAGGTCATGACATTTTATTTATATACATTTATAGCTCGACCAGCCCAGACCCTGGGCTTCAATTTACGCTTTGTTTCCTGTGACCTGCTACGACGCCCCAGATAAGTGGGGCTCGATCGCCTAGAACCTGGCCAAAATCCGGTCCGATAAGAATTAAGATTCTCAGTGGCACTTTCGCTATATGTCCTCAATCCGCCTTGGACCCCGCTTGGAGCTATCGCCCCAAGCAGCCAAGATAGGTTTTCAAAGTGGGAGTAGGAATAAGCATTTGAGAGGACGGGTTCCACAAGCACCTAGGGTTCCCAAAACTACGCTGCCGCCGTAGGTTACAAGCATGCATTATTGGCTTAATTGGCCCCGCACTTTGTGATCACCCAGCTTCATGCCTTTATACTCGGCAAGGTATATTGGGTCCTACCGATGGGTGTACATCGGACTCCACGTTTAGCTTACGTGGTTATATGCCTGCTATAGATTCTCCCACTACTACCCAAATTAGCTAATACAATTGGGTCAGTTAAATTTAGCAACAAACAATTTAGTACGCATCTCGTACTCAAAACTTTCGCACTTAGGGAATGTCTTTGACCACCGCATGTGGTCATCTTCGACCATCCCGGGCCTACTGGGCTGCATTGTCTGGCCTGGCCATCGCTGTCATCAGAGCGTCTTTTTTCAATTCAAATATCTATATATTTATTATAATAAGCTCTACTTACTCAAGACATTCAAAGTACCGACGCATACTTTTATGTCGTATCACATGATACAACCACAGCTCTCGCACCAAACGTCGTTAGCCGATTCGTTTCGATCTCTCTAATGCCAGCAGCTAGCAGATTCCTCATATTCCGAGGGCATTGATGACCAGGGTTGACTTGGGGTCACTTGTGATCATACCATATTACGCCCAGGTAGGCTCTGGGGCGTGACATTTGCTTATTCAAGTGTCCACTTTTTCCAAGTGGTTTGCTCAACATAAATATTATATGTTGATATATATATATATATATATATATATATATATATATATATTGAATGAACAATTATTTAAATTAGTTCTTTTGCAGAAAATTGTCTTCACCGCTTCCTTCTTCTGAGAGTAAGAAAAAGTTAAGGATAAAAATGAAATATACTTATATTGGATAATGATGGCATGTCTCAGACAACATACATACTAATGCTTGAGAACTGTGGAGTAAAATATTGAGAGTGAAAATAAAAGTGATAGTTAATATTTATGCGTTTTAGTATAATCATAATGACTTCTGTTGGTGTCTAATATGGACGATATTACGATAATTGATGCCTAATTTTTTAAATTACTCTGATGTTAAAAGAGAAAATACAAAATATATCTAAAGTATCTTTTATTAAAAAATTATGATTTTTGTGAAGAGGTCTAATTTACTCAACAACATTTTCTAGAAATGATGATCCACGTTGATCATTTATAGAAATTCATATTTCATTCTTTATTTCATGCTTAATTGTTTATTCGAGGTTATGTTTTAATAATACTAATACAATTTTATAAGCTATACGATATGACTCGACATATACGTGCAAATACTCGGCATGCGAAGAAATTAATAATAAAATAAAATATATGAGTTAGTAGAAAACATAGATAACAACGTTTCAATATTAATTTTTATAGGCACGAGAAAAGGAGAAAATCTTAAAGAAATAAAAGAGATTGTGACTCGATATACACGTGCGACGCACATATTAAGAAATTATTTTATTATAAAATAAAATCTACAAAATCATTAAAAATATCAAAACTCAATATATTCCAGAAATCTAAATATTTCCCTCCAACAATACTTCCTTAGAAAGAGGAAAAGAGCTTAAATGCTAATAAATATCAAATTTATTCATTTGCTCTTTTTCAACTTTCCAACTGCAAATTTAATTTAATTCACTTGCTATTATCGATTTTCCAATAGAAAATTTTGGCAAGTTTCATTTATGAAAACTTGTCTCATGAAGCTCATATTTAAATGAGTATCAAATTATTTTTTTAAGTATAATATACATTCAAGTGTTTGTTTTCCACCTAATTTTTAACTCTATGATTGATTCTTACAGGTCACTATTGAATAATTGCGGAATCCGCCTACTACATAGCTGAGAAGCAAACAAATGACGTATTTTCTTGCTGCATGCCCAGCCTAACAACTACTAATGACAACATCCTTGTCTCCATTAACAACAATTGCTAAGTGAAGTTTGATCAAGATGGAGTAATATCTACTAAGAAAATATCTAAGGTTATCTTGTAATAAGTTGGGGGTAAAAAATTAAATGTATTCATAGTGAATAATGATACACAAATGCATTTTGATTTAATCTCAATGAGCTCATATGCTCTGATACGGAGGTATTCATGTAATTAATACCTAACTTTTAATTTATTCTTAATTTTATGCATAGTATTTAACTTGAAGTTCCTTTAATGATATGAATACTATTTTAAATAGTTAAATGACTTGATTCGACATACACGGGCAAAACACGTGTCAGAGAAAACTAGATAACAACATTTCCATTTTTAACACCATTTAATTGATTTTTATAGGCAACAAAAAAGCTTAGATCAATGGGAATTACTACTATAATTGTGGGAATGACAACTTTGAATGACAATGAAGAATATTGTAAAGAATTTATGAAGTTGGTCTTGATGAGTGCTATGAGAAGCCACAACAGTGGAGATGGTTTCAGAGCTTTGTTCAGAAAATTTCCATAAAAATTTAGTAAAAATCAAAATACTAAAGTGATATTTTATTAATATTGTAGAAGAAATAAATTGCATTGTTATAAGAAATATAGTTATACCAGTCATGTACTTGACCTATACACAAGTACTATTTTCAAATTTGGGAAGTATTAAAGATGTACCGGTAGACATGTGATAATTATGACAGTTCTAGACCCCAAGAAGGTAGATCACGAGTGGATACAACGACCCGTTGGTTCTTCAATGAGTCGCTGCATGACTCGTCTCCATGCCCAGCTCCTACCGTTCTAATCCAAGGTGTCAACGACCCGTTCTTCGTCTAACTTAATTGTATCCTCCCGTGGTCTTTCCTGAAGCCGCCGTGAAATCGAACCAACGGCGCTCAATGAGCCGTTGTTTGAACCAACGACTCCGGCCCCGAGATCCGTTGTTCAGTGGTCATGCGCCGCTTCTTTTCTTCGTGTGGTCATCCACTGATTATTTATAGAAATTTGTATTTTGTTCTTAATTTCATTCGTAATTGTTTATTTGAAGTTGTGTTTTAATAATATTAATATAATTTTAAAAAGCTATATGAGATGACTTGACTTATACATGCAACACACGGCACGCGAAAAATTAATAATAAAATAAAATATAAGGAGTTAGTAGAAAACATAGATAACAACATTTCAATATTAATTTTCATAGCACGAAAAGGAGAAAATCTCGAAGAAATAAAAGATTGTGACTTACATACGTGCGACACACGTATTAAGAAATTATTTTATTATAAAATAAAATCTACAAAATCATTAAAAATGTCAAAACTCAATATATTCCACAAATCTAAATATTTCCCTCCAACAATACCTCTTTAGAAAGAGGAAAAAGAACTTAAATGCTAATAACATCAAATTTATTCATTTGCTCTTTTCAACTTTCCAACCGCAATTTTCGCAACCGAAGTGAGCCGAGGAGCCGAGTGACGTGCCGGCCGCTTACTAATTGAGTGCCGCACTCTAGTCAGGCTGCTGCAAGCAGTGCAGCCTTCTGGCCGTCTTTCGAAGCACTTTCTATTTTTAGTTTCTAATTTCCGAAATCGTCTTAGTTAAACCTATAGAATCTCCACTTTTTTTCTTTTCCTTGCAATTTATAATGGTCATTTAATTCAATTTGCTATTATCGATTTTCCAATAGAAAATTTTGGCAAATTTCATATATGAAAATTTTCAAGTATAATATACATTCAAGTGTTTGTTTTTCAAGTATAATATACCTATGCAAAACATGTGCGCATATAAAAACTAGATAACATCATTTTCATTTTTAACATCATTTAATTGAACTTTTTGTAGGCAACAAAAAGCTAGACTGTGGGGATTACTACTATGATTGGAAAGACAAATTTGGATGACAATGAAGAATATACAAAGAATTTATGAAGCCTGCCTTGATGAATGCTATGAGAAGCCATTGACAATGGAGATATTTCGTAGCCTCGTTGAGAAAATTTCCAAAAATTTAGAAAAAAGTCAAAAAATAAAATGATCTTTTACAAATTCAGAAGAAATAAATCACCTTATTATAAGAAATATGTATCTTTAGTTATGTACTTGACTTATGCACAAGTACTACTTTCAAATTTGCAGTATATTAAAGATAACATAGTAGACATATGATAATTATGATGCTTTATAACCCTATTATTATGAATTAGAATACTTTTTTTTTGGCCTGGTTTCTTATTTGGAATTTGATATCTATTAGATTGAATTAATTTGAACTTGCGCTAGAAAATTTATTTTAAAGGATAAATTTTTACCTTTTTTAAAAATTATTTTATTGTGATTTCTTATTCGTGATTTCGATCTCGCATCTGCTTTGACTCATTTGAATTCTCGCCAAAAAATTCCACGTGAAAAGATAAAATGTTCTTTATTAAAGACGATTCCATTATTCCGGCTCGAACCCGAGATCCGAGTACTAGAATACTTACTCTTAACATGTTTGATTAGTAATTTAAATATCATCAAGATATGACATCACTTCTTAAAAAGAAAGAACTCTTTGTGATGATTTATTTCGTTTAAATTACTAAAATAAAGAATAAAATTATCTTTTATTCGTAATATAGAATAAATAAATCACCTTATTATAAAACTAAAACTATATAGTATATAGATAGCTATTTACTTATTCAAGTGCAATTTTTTTTTCCCCAAGTATTTGCTCTCAACACATATTATAGCAGAAAATTGTCTGTTGCCCTTCTTTTAGAGAGTAAGAAAAAGTTAAAGGCAAAATTAAATATATTTATAATGGATAATGATGGCATGTCTCGTGATAAATATAACGCTGAGAATGAAAACTCGTTTATTAATGATGATAAATAACTCTTTAAATAGAGTTTACAATAAAAGATAGATTCCTAGCTAAAGACAACTCTCAAGTATCCTAACTAAATAATAAATCAAAAAATATAAATAATAACCAAATATATTCAACTAGGAAGTTCGCGCTATAGCTAATACGCTCCTCAAGTTAGGTTATGGGCAACTAAGTCTAACTTGAATAGATTGCGATTAAAGGATGGCTTGGGCAGTGGCTTGGTGAGCGTTTTCTCAGCAACTTGATCAGCACTGTGCATATGAACAACACGAACTCTGTTTGTTTCCAACATGATGACGAACAAAGTGGAAGTCAATGGCTAAAGATGTTTGGTTTTTCTACTGAGACCGGATTTTTGCTAAGAAAGGTGGCACCCAAGTTGTCGCAATAAATAGTGGGCAATTGATGAACAAAATGATGGTAGCGAGAGACAAAGGCTTTGTTTGGAAGACCAAACACCTGCTGCGATCAAGGAACAAAAGATGTAAGCCGCATGTGGATATGCCAAGGTCACCACCCCGATCCGCATCTCGAATATACATGCAGCTTAAAGTCATCCAGAGAGTTACTTGGAGTCCGTAATACGTTTCACAACCTTCCAAAGAATTTCATAGGTGCTTGCATGAATTGTGACAATTTGTTTCGATCGCAAATGCTATATCCTATCTAAATAATGATAAATATTGAAATCTGGAATAAATATTGAAATCGGAACTGACGATAGCTAGTAGCGCCGCTAGGTTAGAACTCATAGGCGGGTGAACGCTTTTGTAATCATTCATCAATTCATCATTCAAGATGTCATTGACATAGTTTGCTTGCGAGAGAATCGCCGTCGAATCAAGGCAACACTCCTCAATACCAAGGAAAAGCCGAAGAGTGCCCAAGTCTTTAATAGAGAATTGAGATGTAAGAGATTTAATAACACGATCAATGCTAACTTGGTTGGACCCTGTGACAAAGATGTGTTTGTCCACATATATTAGATGGACATAGTGGTATTCATACGCCACGTCTAACTAGGAGTGATGCATCAGATTTCAGTACAGCTCAAGCTTTCTGAGGGGCTTGTTTCGTAATTACAAATCGCCTTTTCGCAGCCCGCACATGGTTTGGAAAGGTGGTGTCTTCAAATCCCTGAGAGTTGAGCCATGAATACCTCTTCATCCAATGAATCTTGGAGAAAGGCATTATTGACATCAAGTTATCTACGTGCTAGTTGCGATGAATTGCGATAGAGAGAACTATGCCAACCGTAGTAGACTTAACAAATGTGGCTGGACGTTGCATGAAAGTCAATACCAGTAGCCGAGTGAACCCTTTCGCAAATCCGGGCCCGGGGCTTTGTACCCGCTTCATGAAGCCATCGGCATTGCGTTTAATCCTGAAAAACCACTTGCAACAAACAATATTTTTAATCGGGTTAGGAGGAACAAGTTCCCAAGTCTGATTTTTAATTAAAGCATCAAATTCTTATTTCATCGCCTCACGCCACTCAGAATATTTTTGTGCTTGTTTGACTGTGGTGGGTGTGATTGAGGGATTCAAGGTGGCCAGGAAATCAAAAATTTGTTTGGGTTTGAATATGTTATGTTGAGAGCGAGTGACTGGACCAGATGGTGGGAATGGGCGGTGGGGCAGGTAATCAAATTCTTGTTGCATCGCTGATAGACGCAGAGAGGAAGGTGAGCAGTTTGTGACACTGCTGCATCACAGGGAAGCGAACAAAATATAGGGGGCTGGGACGTTGTTGTTTGAGTGGGAGAGGAAAAATCTGGAACCATGGGATAATTAATATTTGGCAAGTTGGGTGGAAGGTGTGGTGGTATAATATTTTCCCAAGTTAAATTAGATGAATTAACTGTAAACTTGGAAAACATAGTTTTGAAAGGAAAATTAATTTCGACAAATCGTATATAGCGGGATAAGTATATTTTGACGGAAGTTGGGTCATAGCATTGGTGATAGTGGTGTGATAGGGAGAAACCAAGGTAGATACATGGGTTAGACTTCGATTCAAGTTTATTTTTCGCATAAGGCTTGAGCCAAGGGTAGCATAGACAACCAAAAATTCGTAGAGAGCGATAGTCAGGTGATTTGTCAAGTAGGCGTTGGAATGGTGAGTAATTTTCTAGGTGGGAAGCGGGTCAACGGTTGATAAGGTAGACAAAGTGATGACAAGCGAAGGACAAAAATTGAGGTGGCAGGGATGCTTCATGTAGGATAGTTTTAGCTGTTTCGGTGATATGGCGATGACGTCTTTCAGCAATTGCCCCTCTTTGAGGGGTGTAGGGTGGGGAAGGGCCCCACAAATCGCTAAAAATAATTTGAAGTGGTTTGGTGCTGCGTAAAGATAATTGAGAAAATGAATGACGATGAGATTTATTTGATAAGAAAGTTGTTGATACCCAATTTTGGCCTTCCACCTATCGACTAATTATTCAAGCTTTTATATTTTCAAAAAAAGTGAAATATTCATTTCTCCGAATTAAAAAGAGTTATTTTCGGAGTTATTTTGCCATAATATTATGTATATTTATAAATATGGATCACGTATTATATTTTGCGTATTTATTAGTCTAAAATGTAATTTTTTTTAAAAAAAAATGGGTTTAAAGAAATACGTATTTAATCTTGGCAATTCAAGGTCATTTACATCGTAACATTTTTATTAGTCTATATTTGTAAATACATATTTTTTTTGTTTAACTCGAGAAGCTTAATTTATTAATTGATAATTAATTGATTTCCGTTGCTTAAAGTGACTACGTTCTAATTAATTTATCTACAAATGAATTATTTTGATCACTTTTTAAATCCAACTAGGTATAATTTAGATTCCCTTATAACAACCCATTAAAACTTTCAGACCCCGTCCTTTTTCGGACCATATGCAGCCCACCTATTGCAGCCTAAAATAAATCAATCAAGCCCACTACCCTTTTCTTTTCACCCTGCCCATTACCATCTTAAGTCTTTTCTTATCTTCAGTTCTCAGACAAACTCAGCCCTAACAGAACGTTAGCAAACTCTAATATTCCTAACCAGCGTCGTACCTCTCCATCCATCCTTCCCGCTTCATCTTCACCATTTTTGGCTAAGAATCCTTCAACTTTCATCCTCCTCAGACCACTCGTCCATATTTGAGTAAGGATCATAAATGGAGTTTCTCCACTGGTCCGCCTCGATACAAGACACGGTTCGGAGGCAAAATTACTATTCAAATAAACGGAAACCTGCTGGCTGTAGATGTTGAAATCTATTCTACGAGGGCAAAATTATTCGTCCTTCACTCTTAATTCAATATTTATTCTATCTAGAATGAAATGTTATATGTATTAACTTCATTTGTCTCTGTACTAATTCTTTTCCTCTCGCTTTGTGTTCATGGGAAATTCGACCCAGTCCATTGCACTCCAATCTTTTGGATGTCTCGAGTGGGGCAGGGCCTAATATAACATTATCCTTCGAGTCCGGGTTTGAGATCTGTTTGCACATGTAGTGTGCAGTGCGTCCCAGACAGATTTGGATGAGGCAGCAGCTGCGATGGTAGGAGCAATAGTGGCTTCGACAGAAGCCATGAGAGCATTCTGAATGAGTTACTCTTGGCGGAATCAAGTAAGGAATGTCGGATTATTGGCTCTCATTCGGCAGGGAGCCGGAGTGGTCTCATCGAAATGACCGAAGAGGTTGTATCCGTACATAAACATGGAGAACTGAGCTTTCCAGGTGGCAAAGTTATGACCACCGCTTAGTTTGATAGGAAATTGAGAAGCAGGGTTAAATTAAATGATGATATTGACACCCGTTGTGTTGTCAGCATTGATAACTCTAGGATTTGCACCATTATTTTTGCCGTTGTTGGCCATTGATGCTAAATGGCGAGATTGATGGGAACGAGAGAAGAGAAAAAAATAGAATTGAATCGTTCTCGTTAGAACATATAGGTCTCTGATACCATATAAACATTTGGAGATTTAATGAAAAGCTCTGTTTATTAATGACGATAAATAACTCTTTAAATATAATATAAAATAAAAGATATATTCCTAGGTAAAAACAGCTGAAGTATCCTAATTAAATAATAAACCGAAATATAAATAATAACCAAATATACTCAAACTAAACTTAAACAGTCCTAAGTTAACTGAAACTAGAAAGCCCTGCGGCTATATGCTAATACAATATACATACTAATGCTTGAGAAATGTGGAGTAAAAATATTGAGAGTGAAAAATAAAAAAGTAACCGTTAATATTTACGATGTAATACAAATGCGTTTTAGTATAATCATAATGACTTCTGTTATGTCTAATATGGACGATATTAGGATAATTAATGCCTAATTTTTTAAATTACTCTGATATTAAAAATAGAAAAACACTAAACATATCTAAAGTATCTTTTTATTATGAAAAACTGTGATTTCTATGAAGAAGTCTAATTTAATTAACAATAGTTATATAATTGATCATCCACATCATTTAAAGAAATTTATATTTCATTCTTTATTTCATGCTTAATTGTTTATTCGAAGTTATGTTTTAATAATATTAATACAATTTTAAAATCTATATGATATGACTCGGCATATACGTGTAACACATGGGCATGTGGAGAAATTAACAATAAAATAAAATATAAAAAGTTAGTAGAAACTAACAACATTTCAATATTAATTTTTATAGGCACAAGAAAAGGAAAAAATCTTGAAGAAAAAAAAATTGTGACTCAATATACACGTGCGACACACGTATCAAGAGATTATTTATTATAAAATAACACCTACAATTATTAAAAATGTCAAAAATCAATATATTCCAAAAATTTTAAATATTTTCCTTCAACAATACCTCTTTAGAAAGAGGAAAAAGAACTTAAATGCTAATAACATCAAATTTATTCATT
>JACEIK010003032.1:172607-183412 GCA_018107945.1 Datura stramonium | reverse complement strand
AGTATAAATTCACACTTTCCTGCAATTTACATGAGAATGTACAAACATTGTTGGATAAACAAGGCAAAAACGATGCATTTGAGTATCACTTGGGCATATATATATGCCCCAGATCAGCACACTTACTTGATTGATGCTTCATCAATGGTAGCTGACAGTCCTAGGGTTTTCTTAGCTTGAGTCGAGTAAGAAGTTTGCTTGATTTTTTGGTTTTTATTGGGTTACGGGTAGGGAAAATGGAGTGGATTCGTGTGCTTAAATGTTTGAGTGTGATAGAATGGGTTTAGGAAGTTTAAATACGTAAGGGAAAATTTAATTTTAAAAAAAATTCGGTCGAGTCGGGTATTAATGCTAATTTCAACCCTTCACGACTCATACCACGAGTCGTAGGAAGATCCTACGGCTCGTCCCTTGGACTCGTGGGCAACTTGTTAAAGAAAACTTACCTGACGACATACGAATACATCCTACAACTCGTAGGTCGGGGCTTGGAATCTTTTTGTTTTGAACCTCACCACGACTGCTGCTACGGCTCGTAGGATCTCATTACGGGTCATACTAAGAGTCATAGCAGCTAATGTTTCAGCCTCCTATTTTCAATTTTCCCTGCACACTAAGCACACATTAGTTCAGTAACTTGGGTTGCCTCCCAAGAAACGCTTGATTTAACGTCGCGGCACGACGAAGGTAGGCTGGTCACTCAGACTTCACCAGTTCACCACTTTGGTTGCCTCCCAAGAAGCTCATAATTTAACGTCGCGGCACGACGCAAATCTCTTGACTACTCAGAATTCGTCAAATGATTCATACTCATCCTCCAATGCTGAAATCACACTAAATTCCTTAGGTTGCTTCATTGACTTGCAAATGTTGAATGTGACCTCCTCTTGATTCAGCGTAAACATCAATAGGCCAGCTTCTACATCTACTAGGGCTCTCCCAGTTGCAAGAAATGGTCACCCCAAAATGATGAGGACCTCATAATTAACCTCGCAATCCAAAATCACAAAGTCTGTTGGGAATATAAATTTATCTACCTTGACAAGAACATCGATCAGGATCCCCACCGGCTTCTTAACTGTTCTGTCGGCCATCAGTAACCGCATGTTGGTTGGTGTAGGAGCTCCTAATCCTAACTTCTTGAATACATCCAAGGGCATCAAATTAATGCTAGCTCCAAGATCACAGAGTGCCCTTGCGAACTCAACATTACCAATCATACATGGTATAGTGAAGGCACCTGGGTCCTCTCTTTTCTTTGCTAAGACCCTTGTAGCTATGGAACTGCATGATGCACATTCTAAATAGGCTCATAGCTCACCGATCTCTTCTTTGTCAGCAGATCCTTCGTAAACTTTGCATATCCTAGCATCTGGTCTAATGCTTCGACCAATGTTATGTTCACAAACAGCTTAAGAATTAAAGGGAATTTCTGAAACTTATCATTTCCCACCTTCTTCTTCATCCTTTGGGGGAATGGTGGTGGTGGACGTGGGATAGCTTTTTTCACTTGCGTTGCCCCTTGATCCTTGACAGGTTCCTTCTCACCTCTCGGGGCCTCTTGCAACTCACCAGCCTCTTTCTCAGCACTAGTATCATCATCATCCGTTATGCTCTCTTTCTTCCATTCAACTTCAACTAAAAACAGGGGGTCAACTGTGATTTTACCACCCCTAGTCATTACCGCCATAAAATGTGCATTGTTCTTCATATTTTGGATGGTGTTTCTAGGCAGTGTACTCTTTTGTCTAGGGTTCATTGATGCTGATAGTTGCCAAAGTTGGTGTTCAATTTGCTTGATGGCAGTATCATAAGATTCCACCTTTTGACCCATACTTGACAAATCACCTCGGATCTCCTTCAGCTGATCATCAGTGGACCTCACCTTCTTCAAGATATCAGCCATCATTCTCTCCAACTTTGATTGCCCAGCCTCCCCTTCTCGTGCATTGGGAGGCACAAAGAATCCAGCCCGATCATTGCGATAACCATTATTATGTCTCTAATCACCTTCGCGCTCACGACCTCGGCTCCTATCTCTGAACTCGTTTCAGTTGCAGTTGTCTCTATACTGGTTCTGACCTTGATTTCCAAAACCTTGGCGCCAATTGTCTTGTCCAGACGCTTGGGCGTTGGTTCAAAAACCCACCACCTGGCTATCCAAAAAGTTTGCCTCCTCCTCAGAATCAGAGTGATCAGCTCCTTGCTCCCTTCCTTGAGTACCCACTGCATTGACCTGTTTGGCTCCAACTCCCATAATATGCTTTGTCAGCAAGTCCAATGATGTGCGCATGTGAGCCAACTCCTGGTCGCGCTCTTCTTCATTTCTTCGTTGGTCTGCAGTCAAACCAACAGCATATGTGCCTGCCACTGCATCAACCTCCCTCGTATGCCAGGCCCTATTTGTCTTATTCACCCTGTCAGGAATGGTGGCAGCTTGCTCCCATATGTGACTCATCAATGCTACTCCAGCTACTGTGTCTACTACAGACTTGGTGCTATTGTTAAAAGACTATAAAAATTTTCCAACAGACTATTATTTGGGATTTTGTGGTTGGGGCACTTAGTCAACTTCTTTTTGAATCGCAACCAAGTTTCATGGAGTGCCTCGGTCTTGATCTGTTTAAAATTATAGATCTCATCTTTTAGCTGTAACATCCTGGATGGGGGAAAGAATCTCTCCAAAAAGGCCTGTTTAAGCTCCCTACAGTTGGTTATGGGGTCATTGGGCAACTTCGATAACCAAAAAGTAGCTTCCCCAGATAGAGAAAAACGGAAGAGTCTGAGTCGTATTGCATCCTGGCTTACTCCGGGCAACCTGTACGCCTTCCATATTCCTATGAAGTTCATTAGGTGGAGGTTGGAGATATCTTCTGCGTGACCACTAAACACCCCTTTCATGTTTAGAAGTTAAATCATGGTGCTAGTGATGTCGAATTTGGCCCCAACGGGCAATGGTGGTGGCACAATTGCTCCAGTTGACCCAACTTCATCAATATCTGGGTCATCATCATCATCAAAGTACTGAGGGGAAAATCTATGAGCTCTGTTGCCCCTCCCTTGTCGACCAGCATTTACCACTTCATCTTTTTCATCTTCTGCATGTTGTAGTGCAGCTTGTCGAGCTAGCTCGGCTTGCCTAGCTTCTTCAGCTATGCGAGCCTTTCTTTGCTCGTGGTGTTCCATGTTGCACAGTGCTCTTTCGATTTCTGGATTTAATGGAACAAGGGGATCTCCTCGGTTCCGAGTGCTTGGCATTCACCGGAGAATAGCTTGTGGGTATCAAAAACACAAATATAAACGTAACTAAAGAAATAACTACCAAAAAGGTAATTACAAGCTAATAACCTAGTTCCATCTCTATTCCCTAGAAACGGTGCCACTTTTTGATAACACCCAAACCACACCTCTTACTGAAGTAAGAAGCGGACGTTGTCCATAAAGAACCCAACTAGATGTTGGGGTCGAACCCACAGGGAATAGGGAGACTGGATTATAGTCGGTAATTGAACTTGTGAGGTAGTTACTTCAAAATAGGGGGACTCTAAAAGAAAATCAATAATAAAAACAAATATTAAAATTCTAGTGTTGAGTCAATATCAAAGAATAACTAGGGTTTGTGTTCCCCATGGGTTCATAACTGCTTTAGGTATACACTCGTGATTATCACCAATACTTACCTATAGAACTGATAACTTAGGTTCATTCAAACGACCGACCAGTCCCTATTGAATGACTATACTCAATCACTCAACCAAGTCTCATGAGCGGTTTCAAACTATCTGTTATCACTAAGTTACAGATTTAACTATCCTACGATCACAGCTCAAGTTAATACAATGATCATCAAGATCAAGACTCCGTTATAATTCTATTTCTGTAATCTCTACCTCTTCGACCAAAGAAAGTAAAGAATTCGGGCACTTCCAAACGTTGGGCACCATTAATAAATGTTTAAGCATGAAGAGACTACAATATAAGTATTTGTATTAGTTTTAAGATCACTTTGTGTAACCCTAGCTTGCTAATTCACCATGGTTCCCACAACCCTAGTTATGGAGGTTTTAGCCTCTCATAGTTGCAAGGTTGTGATTTACATTCATGATTAAGAATAAAAATCAATACTTACAATAATGATTGAGAATAACACTTCCTTCAATTACTCCGCAAAATCTTGAAAAACAAGTATCAAGAACAAGATGAATTCAAGAAAAGGTTGATCACAAGTTGAATCAACTCAATCCTCTCTTTCCCTTACTCGTGTCGTTTGTCTATCGTAATCTCCTTGTCTACAGAAAAATAAAACCTAAAACATATTTATACAGACACAAGAATCCTTTTCCTAAACTAACTAGATAAATTTCCATATTTGGTGCTGCTATCGTCACTATCCAGGGTACGATCAGTAGCAGCTTTCTACGACTCGTAGCTGCCTATCGTGCCTTGCATTGTTGAATGATTTTCGGCTAAATGTTGGATCCAGGTACGATTCGTAACTCCTTTATATGACCGGTACTAAGCTCCCGTAGTTTAATTCTAAAACTTTGGAATTCTTCTGAAGTTCAATACGACCGTCATGGTACGACTCGTACCTTCTTCCCATGGGTCGTACATTCCTTCCATAGCAGGAGTCAGCACTTGATGCAAATTTTCTGAATTTTGTCACGATTCCTTCATCACGACTCGTACCAACTTGGCACAATCCGTACTAATACTCGTGCATTGCCTCTTTGCATCTTAAGCCTTCTGCAACTTCTCATGGCCCTCAGTACGACTCGTAGGTCCTTCCTACAGCTCGTACTGCGGTCTGCACTTTAAGCCTATTTTGCATCTTTCATGCTTTATTTTGCCATTTTTTAGGTCCAACATCAATTCATCCTATAATCAAAGTAAAAATGTCTTATATCCACATAAACATACCTAAGTTCATGCTATTTTCTTAGTTTTGAGCATCGAAAGTGCTGTAAACCCACAGCACATCAATGATGCAGGCGATAAGTATGGAAACTTCAATTTGGACCTCTGTTGTGTTCTGAGAAGGTATTAACCTAGCACAAACCAAGTCTAACCATATACGGGCTTCAAATTTCAAGTCACATTGATGAATTATACCCCCAGAGACGGCCCATTGTGGTTGACTTATTTCAATTATGTTGGCTACCATTTGAAATTGATTTGCTTTATCCTCCACCTTCCTACGGAATGTCGAATGTGGTTGGATTATCTATGCACAATAAAGGGAATTGATTGCCTCAGGAGTTATGGGCACCTCTTGACCATGCACCTATACAAACAGTAGGCACGGTAACGCATCTGTGTGGCCCTTATGTTTCAAGAGTCGTTGTCGTGCCTTGTATGATGCATAAAATTCCCACACCAACTCCGGGAAGTATGGATCAACAGGTATGGTGAATAGACCCCTATCACGCATTCCAATCTGATAGTAAATATTTGAGAAAGAATTTTTGAAAGATTCCACCTTAAACTGAGCTTCTGCATGAATGGATCGCTTCTCCTTTAAAGAGACATAACACTCCTCCATTCTATCCAACCCAAAGCAATTAAACTGTATACGCTAGGCCTCCTCCAAAGATAGGTTATGTGCATTGTTGGTGCTCATTGATGCTTTGCCTTTCTGAGGCAGTCTAGATGTGGACATGACGTTACATACCAAGGTTAGAATTATGCACACATTTTAAACTCAGATAAAAGCAATAGGAAAGTAATTAGGTGAGAAGAGTTAGTGTTTCAGGTGACACCAGCGAGTCGCCGGTGAAAGGCGGATGTGGGTCTGCGAAACGCCAATGAACTGCCGACGTAAATTAGTGGCCTTGGAGGAACACCATTCCAACCGACGTCCCCACCAGCAAAACGTCAGTCCTGAACCGCGTAGCGCCGGTGATTTGCGAATTTGTGACAAAAGTCAGAATTGAACAATTTAACCCACGATTTGACCGGCAATTCAATAAGCACAACCGGCAGTTCGCCGGTGGGCGACCTTTATGCAATTAACCCATATGCTATCCCTACTTTTATACACACCAATTTTCTGCCAATCCAACAACGACAAATCTCCCTTAAGAAAGGTGTCAGTCGATCAATCATCGGGAAACTTAAGAGGGTGTCCCACTCGGGGTTACTCAGACTTCACCCAATACTTTACCCAAAAAAAATGTGGCAACCACATAAAAATAAAACAAAAATCCATCCATACATAGCAAAGTAAAATATGAGATAAACACAGAAGATCAAACTATCATCAATAGTTCCCTTAACATTAGAGCATGAGTGAAAGAAACCTTATCGGATGGGTGAGAAGCAATAAATGGTGTGAACTTGAACTTCTACCCACTAATGGTACTTTAGACAATGGGTGAGTGAAGGTAATGGGTGAACGAAAGTGGAGGGAGGTGTTTAAGTGGGAAGGGAGAGGAAGTTGATTGGATAGAAGGAGGGTGGGAAAATAGGCCTTTAGGAAGATGAGAAATGGTGGGAAAGAGGGAAATTGAAGACTAATGGTTTGAAGGTCGGTCAAACTTTTGATAAGAAGAATAATCCAAATTGGGGCATACCGGCGATCGCCGATGCAAACCGGTGATTCACCGATGTGGCCGCCGATGACATTACCTGTGTGTATTTCTGAATACAGGATCGGCGACTGACCGGCGCATTGCGGAGTGCTTTCGGCGTTTCAGCGGGTGAGAAGACACTGTCAAGGCTACTCCCAGGTACACTGGTTGAGATCGGCAAATTACCTGCAGTTTGCGCTTCGCAGTGGCGCTTCACCAAATGAGTCACCGACTGGCTTTGAATCCCTAGGTGCACTGAATAGATTCGGCAACTTATCAGCGGTCCTGAAGTAATGTCAGCATTTTACCGGCAAGTCGCCAATTCACTTCCTGAGTATCCTACATTCGGGTGCATTACCAGTGAAGTGAAGGCGCCAGGAACTTACACATTGGTGTTTCGCCGGTTTAGCGTCGACCAACCCTATATTTGTTCTTCTTGAAGTTCACCACCCTATAAAAAACAAAAAAAACAATGCATTAAAAATGTTCAAAAAGAGTAGAAAATAAAAATGCTTGGGTTGCCTACCAAGAAGTGCCTTAATTAACGTCGTGGAATGATGAAGATCTCTTATGACTTACGATTCATCTAGGTATAAGACCTCTATTTGGCCAACTTCCTCCAACACCCCCAGATATCTTTTTACTCGTTGACCATTCACCTTGAACTTACCCCCATTTTCTCCTTGGAGTTATATGGCACCATTTTCATAAACTTGAGATACCTTAAATGGCCCTGACCATTTTTAGCTTCCCGAGAAATAGCCGCAATCGTGACTTGAACAGCAACACCCAGTCCCCTAAAGCAAAACTACGCTGCAAAACTTTTTGGTCATGATAATGTTTCATTCGGGCTTTGTAGATAGCTGCATTCTCATATGCCTTATTTAGAATTCATCCAACTCATGTAGATTTTAAACTTGCCCTTGGACAGCTCTCCCCCATTCAAGATTCAAGCCTTTTCAATGCCCACAAGGTTTTGTGTTCTAATTCAACAGAGAGGTGACATGATTTTCCAAACACAACTTGACGTGGGGATATCCCTATCAATGTTTTAAATGCAGTTTGATATTCCCACAAGGCATTATCTAATTTTTGAGTCCAATCTGTTCTGTTTACATTGACTGCTTTAGTCAAGATAGACTTTATTTCCCGATTTGAAACTTCTACTTGGCCTCTGGTTTGTGGGTGATAAAGGGTGGCCACTTTGTGTTTCACACCATATTTGGCTAAAAAGGTGTTGAATACTCGATTGCAAAAATGTGATCCCCTATCACTATGATAGCTCAAGGAGTGCTAAATCAAGAGAAAATATGTTTCTTCAAGAAGGTTGTTACGCTTCTCCCTTCATTATTGGGTAATGGTACAGCTTCTATTCATTTGCAGACATAATCAACTACCATCAAGATGTATGTGTTTCCATAAGAGCTCACAAAAGGGCCCATGAAGTCGATCCCCCACACATCGAACAACTCAACCTCTAAGATCGGTGTTAACGGAAGTTCATTCCTTCTTGAAATACTCCCTGTTCTTTGACACTGATCACATTGCTTCATAAAGTCATAAGCATCCTGATGTAATGTAGGCCAATAAAACCCACATTGTAACACCTTTTCCACTGTCCGCACACTCCTATAATGGCCCCCAATAGGTGAAGAATGACAAGCCTCTAGAATTGGGTCCATCTCCACTTCTGTAACACACCGTCATATTAAACCATATGCACAACTCCGCAAGAGGTAAGGTTCGTCCCAATAAAATTTCCAGACATCATGCATGAATTTCTTCTTTTATTGAAATTTCAAACCTTCAGGTATGATGTTACTGGCAATGTAATTAGCAAAATCGTAAAACCACGGTTTTAAATCATAGGTTGCGGCTAGAATATGTTCATCCGGGAAGGCATCATTAATCTCCTCATGTGCTCCTAGCGGGCCACTTGTTTCTAGGTGTGATAGATGGTCGACCACTTGATTCTCACATCCCTTACGATCTTTTACTTCAAAGTCGAATTCCTGCAACAACAGAACCCACCTGATAAGTCTAGGTTTATCATCTTTCCTAGCCATCAAATATCTAAGAGCTGCATGGTCCGTGTGCACCACCACTTTCGTTCCCAACGAGTATGCTCAAAACTTTTCAAATGCAAACACAACAGCGAGTAACTCCTGCTCAGTTACTGTATATTTCATTCGCGTGTCGTTTAGAGCTTTTCTAGCATAATATATGGGATGAAATATCTTGTCTCTCTACTGACCAAGGATTGCTCCTACTGCCACCCCACTGGCATCGCACATGATCTCAAAGGGTTTTGACCAATCAGGTACTATAATAATTAGAGAGGAAATCAATCTTTCCTTCAACTCCAGATAGACCTTCATACACCCCTCATCAAAATTGAACTTTGCTTCTTTCTCCAGCAGCCGAAATAGAGGATGAGTTATTTTAGAGAAATCTTTAATAAACTGGCGGTAAAATCCCGCATGTCTGAGGAAACTCCTAGGAGCCTTCACTGCGCACAGTGGAAGTAACTGAGCAATGGCGTTGATTTTGGCTTGGTCCACCTCAATCCCTTTTTCGGAAATCCTGTGTCCTAAAACAATCCCTTCTTTCACCATAAAATGACATTTTTCCCAATTAAAGACCAAATTTCTTTCCTTGCATATCTTTAATACCTCTTCTAGGTGTGTCAAACAATCGTCAAAAAATCCCCTAACACTGAAAAGTCATCCATGAAGACTTCCATAGTATCCTCCACCATATCTGAAAAGATGGACATCATACATCGTTGGAAAATGGCGGGGGCATTGCAAAGGCCAAAACGCATCCTCTTGAATGCGAAAGTTCCATAGGGACATGTAAAAGTGCTTTTTTCTTGATCCTCGGACGCGATCGAAATTTGATTGTACCCAGAGTATCCATCCAGGAAACAATAGTATTCTTTTTTAGTTAACCGATCTAACATTTGGTCAATGAAGGGCACTGGGAAATGATCCTTCTTTGTCCAAGAGTTTAACTTATGGTAGTCCATGCAAACTCTTCATCCAGTGACTAGGCGAGTGGAAATTAATTCATTCTTTTCATTTGGGACAACCATAATGCCTCCTTTGTTTGGCACACACTATACAGGGCTTACCCAACTGCTGTCTGTAATAGGATATGCCACTCCTGTATCTATCCATTTAATAATATCCTTTTTGACCACCTCTTGCATATGTGGGTTCATACTCCTTTGATGCTCGACCGATGGGCTAAAATTTTCTTGAAGATTAATCTTGTGAGTGCAAATCGTCGGAGGAATACTGATGATATCAGCTATTGGACACCCTATATCTTGAATGTGTCTTTCCAATACCACGATGAGTTTTTATACTTGGAAAGAAGTGAGCTTTGCTAAAATGATGACCGCGAGCGTCTCATTCTCCCCTAGATATGCATATTGCAACTGAGTGGGTAAGGGCTTGAGCTCCAGCTTCGGCGGTGCCACAATGGATGGCTGTGATGGAGGAGTTATGTGAATTTTTAGGTTGAGGTCAAGCTTCCTTGGTTGGAAGGGATAATTTCTTATCTCTTTGCGCATTTGACAAACCTCCTCTAGTTCTTCACCTTTCAAAAAAAATCAACAATTGTTTCTCCCATGACCTCCTCCTCCATTTCCCATTCAAATATATCATCGTGCATGGTGGCTTGAGGTGGTGAAGCACTTGTTTCTTTTGTTTGAGCTGCCACCTGAGAAGCTAACATATTCATCCTATACTCCAATTGTTTTATTACTACGTCATGACTTTTAACGATTGTCGTAAATTCCAACAGTTTACTCCGCAAGTCCTGAACCCCTGAGTCAGTTGAAATGACCTTTTCAAGCACCACTTCGAGAGTGCTTTCCATGCGGGATAGGATTGGCTTATCGCTGTCATGGTTACACGTCTCAGCTAACCAAACATTGTTCTGACCTTGATTTCCATGATAAGCGTACTCATAGCCTTGGTTGGCTTGATGGCACCTTATATGGAAACCCTTCATATAGTTCGTCAACAACTCCATCTATTTCATTATGACCAGCAACACTGTATCTTTCTTGTCTTCTCTATGCCACATCTTATCTACTAGTTTGAGAGTTTCTACGTAAGGTTCCCCCTCGGGTGATGAGCCCGCAAGTGTACGGGTTGTACAAGTAATATAGTGGCCCTTTTTAAGAACCGGAATGTCGAACCCACAGGGACTGGACTACAGGGTAAA
>JACEIK010003032.1:152172-163138 GCA_018107945.1 Datura stramonium | reverse complement strand
CCTACAATTTACATGAGAATGCACACACATTGTTGGATAAACAAGGCAAAAGCTATGCATTTGAGTATCAATTTGGCATATAAATATGCCCCTGATCATCGGGGTCTCGCAACAACTTTCAAAGAGGCTCATAAGCAACTCAGCAATTACTTAATAGCAACCAATAGTGGTGTAAAACCAATTCAAATTGACAATCAACACAAGAATATCAAGCGCTAGTTTCCGGCAATGGCGCCATTTTTGATAACTTCCAAAATATACTCTTCATTACAAAAGAGCATAAACGGTCATTGTATAAAAATAAATATCCTGATGAATGTCATGGTCGAATCCCACAGACTAGCAAATGATATGCTCGAGTATTGTTTGGGAAATTGAATTTAGTTCGCATCACTCAAAAATAATAAAGAAATAATCATTTTGGGGGAGATTTGAGGTTAACAACAAGGTATGAATTCTAATTCGTCTAATTAAGATAGCAAAATAACCAAAGTTAGCGACGATAATGAGAAGGATTAGAGGTGTGGTGTAGATGATGTGCTAATTAAATAGGGTCATGCTAGATCATCTCATAAGTTCAAATTGTGTAAATAACCTTGGGCAGGTAGGCACTTGATGTTTTTCAACCTCATAAATGCCTCTTGCAAGAGTTCTTTCAAACCACTAGACACAATTAAATCAACAAATCAAGTTTGAACTAATAGCTACAGTAATCTCTAGCTATTAGCTATTAATTAGGAGTGAGAATGTGGTTTTGACTATGTCTAGCCCTAGTCCACAACATCACATGCATGTCCACCATTAAATTCTTGCTCAATACTCAATTCTTCTCTTTCAAGCAAAAATCGAGTAAGAAAAATAGACCTACATCTACAACCATGGATCTTCAATTATAAAATTGGAGAGAACTTAATAGATTTACACTAATTAAACAATATTGAGATGAATCTAGCAATACCCAATCTAATTAAGCATTCATCACCACACACCTCTAGTTAATGATTTAGCTACTCATAGTTAAGAAATACTCAAAAGCATATCTAATAATAAACTCATTGATTTCAATAATAAGAGTAGCAAAAATCAAATTCACTAATAAGTATTCAACAATGGTAGTACCTTGCTGTAGAGGAAGAAGAAGAAAAAGAAAAACAATCCTTCACGATTTCCACCAATAGAATTCTACTTTCTTCTTCTACAAAGGGAATGTTCTCAAAAATCCAAAAGTTAAGATCTCATAGGTACGGAGTACTTCTCTCTAGAATATATCCAAAAGTAGGGTACCCAAAACTCTTTTTTTCAGTGTTGGACACATTTTCCCCTGTTCAGGCATTTTAGTACTAGCGAGAGTACCGGCGATTCACTGGCTACATTCCACGAACTGTCGGCTATAACTAGATGCTCATGCAGTGAACTCTAGTGTCCTTCGGTGTTTCCTTCAGTGACTCACCGATCTCCAACCGTGCTCCGTCGATTTCTTTCTCTATGATCCAGCACTCTCAGGTGTCGGTAGGCGATTCAGCCAAGGGGTCATCGGTTAGTGTCTACGATCACTGGTTGCTTTAGTTCCCCAAGGAAGTGGTCTTTGGCATTTGGCTAGCGTTTCTCCTGTCTTCTCCGGTGAAGCGCCGGTTTTCACTTGATTCCCTTCTTTTTGCTCCCTTTCTTGCTCTTTTCTAACAAATCAGATATCTGCACATAAAAAGGGCATAAAATCTATCTAAATAACTTGAAAACTAATCTAATGCTCATGCTTAAGAGCCTAATGAGTTGGTAAATTACCAACTCATCAAGTGCCTTTTGGTTTGACGAGATCAATGCAACTCCCTCTCTGAGCATTTTGAACCCCTTTCAAGCGAATGTTACTTCCTTGATTTTGTTTGCTCGTGAAGCCATAGCACCTACCAATCAACAACAATAACCTTATAAACTTAGTTCATGAACAATAAGGCTAGCTAATTAGGTGTAGGAGACGTAAAACGACCCCATACTTAATTCGCTAGTATAATTGTGAGAATTTGTCAAATAGGGTACTCAGACTTTCCCAATTATCCTGACAAATCTCATTAACCCAATTTATTCACAAACATTTTACTACAAACTACATTCATGATTTCCCTCACACTCCTCTTATTTTCTTTTCTATTTTCTTTTCACAAGAGTGTTTCAAGTTATCCACTCACATCACTTCCTCCATTATTAATTCATAGTTCACAACAACCTAAGTGTGGAAGTAGTCACAATATATTCAATCAACAAATTACATGAATTTCACTACTTTCTACAATGATTTAACATGAATTCTCAACAACCCAATGTTTTCACAATTCAAGTATCACATTATTCAAGCAACTTCTTCCTCCACAAAGGTACTCCAAATTCATTAATTTTATGAAATTCTCTACAACCCATTCATTACCCTCTTCACACCCACAACTTAAAACCATAAAATTTCAACCAAAACATTCAATACATTGAAGGATACAACATTATTATGGAAGAACATATGATATTTAAGTCATGCAAGTCCATATTGTGAAGTTCAAGATTCTTGCCCAACAATGGTGATTGTGGGCTTTTGATTTGGGGAAGAAAGGATAATAAGAGCATGCTTACAAAATTAAATACTAAAGAAGGGACGAAATTTACTTACTTTAATTAAAAATTCTTGCTTCACAAAGCTTTTTGGAGAAGACAACAACGGGGGAATGGGGGAGGGAAGTTACGGCTATGAGAGAGAAGGAGCGAGAGAACATCTTTTTCTTTTCTTTTGACTTTTTAGAGAGAGAAGATGAATGGAAAATAAATGGTATGGGTCATGGGTTTTTATTAATTTAGGGTCCTTGAATCGATTTGACCCGTGGACCTAAAAAAATTTTGCCCGAAATACCCCTGGCAGGGCACGCCAGTCATTGCACCATATAAACTTAGAAAAAAAATTCTAAGTGAATTAACTGGCGCGATGCGCCAGCCACTATGTCTACCTAGAAAAAAAATTCCTTTGAAGTTTAACACCTGGCGCGCCACACCAAGTATTTCTCCCCAGACTTAAAATATTTTTGAGCTTCCTTTCTCTGCTTTTTCACCTCAAATTCCCTGTTCATCTCTACAAAACAAAATTGTGTTAGAAAGATGGGTTGCCTCCCACCAAGCGCCTTATTTACAGTCGTGTCATGACATTCATGGGTTGCCTCCCATGCAGCCCCTAATTTAACATTGCAGTATGACGCAAGACATCTTCTTCAATTAAGTGAGATGATTCATAACCTGAGTTCTTGCTGGTTCTTCTTGAAACACGTGTGGCTCAACGGCCTGCTTAGACTTTCCAAGCTCTACCATAGTGCTAGTCTTAAGCTCTTCATAGTGGGGTGGCAATATTTCTTCCCTGAATACATCAAAAACCCCTTCTTGACCATCCACAATCATTGATATCTTGTCTGGCTTCACCCTTATAACGGCATCAACGGTATCCAAGAATCCTTTTTCCAAAATGATGAGAACTGCTTTATCAGTCTCATAGTCAAGGATGAGAAAATCCACAGGCAAGATGAATGGTCCCACTTTTATCAAGACATCTTTAATAATGCCCTCAGGATAAGTGATGGACCAGTCTGCCAACTGCAATGTCACTTGGTGGGACGTGGTTCTCCTAACCCCAAAGTTCTAAATAGTGATGTAGGCATAAGATTGATGCTTGCACCAAAATCACACAATCCTGAGTCGGCCTCTCGACTTCCAATTATGACTGGAATAGTGAAGCTCCCAAGATCTTTCAACATCTTTGAATTTTGTTTTGCACCGGGGAACTTCACTCCTCTGTAAGAGCTACAGTCTCAAACTCTGTGAGCCTTCTTTTATTTGCAGCAATATCCTTAAGATATCTGGCATACTTTGAACTTCCTGCAACAGAACTACCAATGGTAGATTCACATGCACCTGCTTCAACACATCAAGAAACTTCTTACAAGTTCCGTCCTCCTTCTGTTTTCTGAATCTTTATGGAAATGGAGGAGGTGGTATTAACTTCTGCTGCTTTTGTCCATGATTGACTTGATTCAATAATCTCATGCTTTGACTTCGTAACCTGTTCTGCCTTTGCCTTGTTATCTCTAGGTATCTCTTCACCCCACTCTTTTCCACTGTGCAAAGAGATTAAGCTAACATTTTCATTGAGGTTCTTTTCAGTGTTACTTGGAAATTCCCCTTAAGGTCTGTTTGTCTGCTGAATGGCCAATTGGCGCACTTGCCTCTCCAACTCATGGATTGACTTCTAATCTCATTAACAACCTGAGTCTGCTGAATCATCTACTTCTTCATGGTTTCCTTTAAAGAATGATATGTTGCTGGTTTTGAGGTCTCTAGAAATTATTCGGGGGTCTCTGAAAGTTTTGATTTCCTCCCCATTGGTTTCCTCTAAAGAATGATATGTTGCTACTTCTTCATGTACCCTTGATTTATCTATTCTGTAATGCCCCGGAAACTCAAAATATAATTTCGGGACTTAAATCTGGAAACCTTGAAAAGCTACACAAAAGCTACAGGACGACCCACCTAACGACTCGTTAAGTGACCCCATGACTCGTTAGATGAGCCATGAGAAGAAGGTTTGAGATTTTGGAGAAGGGAGGCAGTGTACCCAACGAGGGACTTCACGAGACCACATTAGATCACTCGTGGTCAGACCTGAATTAGGAATATATTTTGTGACCAGTGTACTTGACAGGTGGGGGAAACAAGTTGTGGTCCCTAGTAACGACTCGTTATGTCCCCCGCTACCAGCCTTATTGAGATTTTAGCCAGTGTACCTAACGAGAGTGACCATGAGTCATGGTCAGCCACCACGACCAGTTAAGGGCACCTGGCAATTTTTTCCAGCGAATTTCTAAGGGCTATTTAGTAATTTCCTACTCTCCAAAACTTTAAACTATGTCGTTTTAGTAATAATTTCAGACGTTTTAGTGGGGAAAAATGGTTAATTCCTCATTCCCCACTCTCAGTTCTCAAAAACATCGAAAGTTCTCCTCTCAAGAACCCTCTAAGAAAGACTAGGGCTTCTCATCTCTTGCGGCAGTTCAAGCTTCTTTTCTGGAAGGACTTTAGTCAGGTATGTGGGAATTAAATAAGGGAATTGTCCTTCACTTGTGTCCCCTAAAATTTTCCCACAATTTCCCTATCAGTTTAGCCCGGAGTTCTTCCAATATGAATAAATTTTCATGTTGGTTTCTCGTTAATTTCAATTGGGATAATATCCATGTTTATTATTCATATGACCTTCATCAGTTCCTAAGTAAATTATTGTTGTTCTTGCCAAGGTGATTTAAGCCCTAAACTTTCGAGTAATGATTATTGCGTATTAAATTTACGTCTATTGTATAAAGTATGTTTTGGGCTGAATTTCCTAGTNGTGTGTGTGTGTGTTGAGTAAATACTCCATTGATAAGTTGATTTTAACCTTCACAGATGAGATTTCTTTAATTCATAAGATTACGCCATTTTATGGAATTCCCGTGTTGTTGGGATAAGTTGAGTTCTCTATTAGCTGCTTAGTAGTTTAGTTCAGTTAGAATGTAGAACCTCTTCAGAACTATTCATAACTCATCATCAGTTTGACTTAAATCTTTTTCCCAAGGTGTCAGTGGTCCCTCCCAGTTGTTAGAATCAAACTCAGAATCCAGTTTATTTGTCCATTAGGTGGTCATGAAATTTTAGATACATAGCTCCGACCAGCCCCAGGACCCCAGTTCAGTTTGCAGATTGTTCTTAGTCGGTTACGACGCTTTCAGATAAGCAGCTTTGACCAATCTTGAACCTAGTTTCAGAATCTGATCCGATAAGACTCTTAGGGTACTTTCAGTTATATGTCCCTGACTAGTCTTGGACCCCAGTTTCGAACTATCAGCCTTGTAGTTTAATTTAGGTTTTCCAGTGAGAGTAGTACTTAGCACTGAGCGGGTTGGGGTTCCAGCGCACCCAAGTTCCCAAAACTATGTTGCCAACGTAGGTTACAATATCACTTGGCCTGATTGGCCCCAGATTTTTGTGATTACCCAGTTCATGCCTTTATACCCTAGCAAGGTATTTTGGTTCCTACCGGTGAGGTGTATACATTGGACTCTACGTCCAACTCACGTGGTTATATGTCTATTATAGACTCTCCCACTAGTCAGTCTAGTCCAGTTTCAGAATAAGCAGCTCAGTTCAGATGTAGTTTTATCAGTTTAGCTGAGTTCAGTTAAGTATCTCATACTCAGTACTCTTAGACTTAGGACATGCCTTGACCATCAGACAAGGTTATTTTGACCACCTCAGTTTATTCAGTAGTTCAGTTCAGTTTACTTATTGGTCATTGCATGTCATATCGGTTCAGACATTATATTTAGTTATGTTTCTCCCACTTACTCAGTACATTCAAAGTACTAACGCATACTTTTATGTTGTATCGTTTCATGATACAGTTGCAGGTTCCCAGACTCAGCATCGTTAGTTGTTGTAATTCAGATCCTCCTCCGCTGCAGCCGAAGTGTGAGTCCTCATCATTCTAGGGCCTTGCTTTACTTTCTTTTAGTTGAGTTATTATTTTAGTTAGACTTAGAGTTAGCTGGGGGCTTATCCCAGCAACTCATCAGAATACCAGTGTATGATAGACCAAGGGTTGACTTGGGGTCACTTGTGACTTCAAGTACCGTTTACATCCACGGTGTACTCTCGGGGCGTAACAAACTTGGTATCAGAGCACTAGGTTTACAGTATCCTCGGAAAGTCTAAAAGTCGCATCGAGTAAAGTCCTTTTCATGGGTATGAAGCCCGCCACACTTATGACGGGGAGGCTACAAGGTGTTATTAGGAAAACTCCCTTTTATTCATACTCCTTATCATGCGCTAAAGTTCAATTCCAAAAATGCCCTTCTAACTCGTGCTCTGTTTCATTTCAGTGAATCATGCCTCCTAGACGCGATAATGAAAGAAGGGTCGGTAACGCCAACAGACCTACCCTACCAGCCCTGACAACTCCTCAAGATGATTCAATGTCTACCACTGAATTCAAGGCGGTCATTCAACTGCTGGCCCAAACAGTCACCAACCAGGTGAACCAGCAGGTGGTACCAATGAACACCAACGAATCCGCAGCAGTTGCGAGGGTGCGGGACTTTACCCGTATGAACCCTCCATCTTTTCAGGGATCCAAAGTAGGCGAGGATCCCCAGGAGTTCGTTGATGATATCACAAAGATCACCCGCATTATGGGTGTTAGCTCTTCTGAAAGTGCTGACCTGGCTACCTACCAGTTAAAAGAGGTAGCTCAGGTCTGGTAAGAATAGTGGAAAGAGGGGCGGCCGGCGAGAGCAGGACCAGTAGAGTGGGAGGAGTTCCATACAACTTTCTTGGATAGGTTTTTCTCTCGGGAGCTGAGGGAGGAAAAGATGGCTGAGTTTATGAATTCGAGACAGGGCAGCAGAACTGTGAAGGAGTATGCTCTAGAGTTTACTCGACTGTCTAAGTACGCTCTAGAAATGGTAGCTGAGCCGAGGGATTGCATGCAGAAATTTGTGAACGGGGTGTCGACCTAGTCCTCAAGGAGTGCAGGATAGCGATGTTGATTAAGGATATGGACCTCTCCAACTTGATTGTCTATGCCTAGCAGATTAAGGCCGAAAAGTTGAAGGACATGTAGCGGAAGAACAAATAGCAAGGATTGGCCATTCATATTTTGGACATTAGAGGTTTAGCGGTAGTAGCCGCCCAAAGCAGCAGCAATAGCAGCAAAAAGCCCCAGCACCCAATTCCGCTAGCGCCCTAACCTTTCAGTCCCGTCAGTATCGGAGGGGTGGGTCATCTAGCACTTAGTCTCAGGCTCACAGTACCAGGAACAAGTATCCAGCTTGTCCCAAGTACGGTAGGAACCACCCGGGAGAGTGCCTTCAAGGTCGAGAGGTTGTTTTGGTTGTGGACAGCTCGGACATTGGCTCAGGGAGTGCCCATCAGTCGAGCGAGGGAGACCACAATCCACCACATCATCAGCTCCTGCAGGTCGACCAGCTGTAATACCCCGGAAAGGCCTAAGAATAGACCCAGGAGTTTAATTTGAAAAAATGCAGAAAACTAGAAAAAACATCACAGAACGGATGACTCAACGACTTATGGGTGGATACCACAAGTCGTCGAACGAAGTCATGGAATGGGGGTTCAGGGAGGCAGTGGTGACAATGGACTGTGTAAGGACTCATTGTCAGGAACAACGAGTCGTTTTTACCAGTCGTTGGAAAGACTGAACTTAGGCGGATAGGGAACCCATGAGGCATCCCACGATTCGTGGTGAGAAGTGACGGCTCGGTATTTCTAGTCATTGTTTGTGGGTTGAAATGTCCAGTGCTTACAACGGATAGAGACCACGACTCGTTGGAGGGCACCACGAGTTGTGGTGAGGCTCGAGGAAAGGGAAATCAGGTTGGTCAAGATGTTAACGATGGTCGATTTAACGACCCGTGATTTGAAGTAACGACTCATCTTGAAGTGTCGTAGGAAGGATCTAAGATGTGTTATGAGGAAGTGCACTTGACGACTCGATACCGCGAGTCGTGGTATGTTGCCACGACCCGTTGGGTCAATCGTTGGTCCGTCCGGATCAGTTTTCAAGGAAATAATTTAAAGGGCATTTATGACTTTTTCAGGCTTTTAGACCCTAAACTACATCGTTTTGGATATTTTTTTAGTGTTATAAGAGGATTTAAGTACTTATTGCATGCCTATTCTAATACAAGAACTTTAAAGAGATTTTTGGGAGATTAAAGGTCTTCTTCCCAATGTTTCCATCAATTTCTTTGTGGGTGTTCAAGGAACTTTGAGTCAATCTATTTCCAGGTATATAGGGTTTTAGAATGGGTGAAACTCTTCTACACCCATGCCCAAATCTCAATTTAAATCATGAATCTCCTACTCAAGTCTATGGGGTTTTATTCAAATGCATGAAATTGTGATTTCTCTTTATGGGTACGATTTAATTGAGTCTTCATTATTGACTTATGAATGATGGGCATGTTTTATTATTATTTTCTTTAAAATCATGTTTCTAGCTTTTAAATCTGAAATGCCCATTTGATGAAAGCTCATGAAAGTTATGATTTACAATGAATATGCAATATTTTGAATTTATTGATGACGGAAAAGCATGAATTAAAGTTACCCATGTTTATGAGCATATTTTGAAAGAGTTGAATATGATGAAGTATTGGGAAATGCCCACATGTTAAAGAATGATTTTTGATTTATGAAGTGAATTACATGATTTATCGATTTATGATGTTGGCCGATGAAAAGGGTCTTGATTCTTGGCTAAGCATGTTTTAAAGGGGATCAATGATGATAAATGTTATATTTTGGCCAATAAATCTTAATGCATGATGTTATTGATTTATGTATGAGCCTATATGCATGTTTTTGGGAGTCGTGTCTAGCACCGAGCAGCCCGATGTTCAAAGGACTATGTCGGTGTCTCATAACCACGTGCCACCATGGGTTTGTAAATGGTATGATGTATTGATAATGATCCCCTCAAATGTGATATCACACCTTATGCATGACCCACGCCTGGCAAGCCAGGATCGACTCTTCCCACTTGAGCGAGATAGTGGGGCATCATGAAAGGTTCTACCATGATGGTGTCGCTTATGACGAGTCCTCCCATTGTTCCGCATGTTTTATGCATTGATATATTTATGTTATTGGTTCAATTTATGTTTTGATAATGTTTACTTACAGTTATGATTATGAACGCTTTATGAGCGATTTGAAAGCCTTGAGCTTTATGTTTTCTTTCGGGATTATGATATATGCATGATGTCCTTCTCTTACATTTACTTATGAGTCTGATTTTACTTTTAAATGTCCATTTTACTTACCTTGCATACTCAGTACATTCCACGTACTGATCACATACTTTCTATGTTGTTGTATCGTTTCATGATACAAGGTCCGGATCTCAAGCTCATCCTCATCCTTAGTCCATCTCATCTTACGTTCTCAGCTAATTGGTGAGTCCTCATGTTTCGAGGGCTGTTTGACAAACTTTTATGTTATCTTACATTTCAGTATTGTTCGGGTTAGTTGGGGATGTTGTCCCATCAACCCATCGTATGTTGTAGAGGCTTTCAGACCATGTGTAGTGTTCAGCTTATATGTACATCCTGTATTTTCCAATGTTATGCTATGATTATGTTCTGCTATGTTTTTATGATTATCATTCCGCTTATTTGAATGAGATTAGTTGCATGCATGAGCCATGGGTCGACTTGGGGTCCCTTGTCCCTTGTCAATGATCCAGGTGTACGTTTAGGTCGTGACAAACTTGGTATCGGAGCAATAGGTTTGAAGTGTCCTAGGGTGTCTAAAAGTCGCGTTAAGTAGAGTCTTTTTATCATGGGTGTGAAGCGCGCCACACTTATGACGAAGAGGCTACTAGATGTTTAGGAAATGTCCCCTTCTTTCATATTCTATGTCGTGCGGTAAAAAAAAGCCTTTCCATCCTTCTAACTCGTGCGATTCGCGATTGTCAAATTATGGCTTCTAAAAGAATGAACGGGAGGAGGAATGGAAATGATGAAGGCCACAGAGATGGAAATGACCATGGGCATCAGCAAGCCCCACCTGTTCAGGAGCCCCAGGCACAACAGCCAAATGCCTACGCTAAGTTTCGGGTTGCTATTCAGATGTTAGCGCGGGCCTTGACCGCTCAGGTCAACCAGCAGGTTGTTTTGTAGGTCCCATAGAATTGCAATGCAGCGGCAGCTCGGATTAGATACTTCTTGAGGATGAACCCTCTTGAGTTCACAGGATCAAAGGTGGATGAGGAGCCGCATAAGTTTATTGAGAGGATCTTGAAGGTCACTCAGGTTATGGGGGTGACAAATGGGGAGTGTGTTGACTTGGCCTCTTATCAGCTAAAAGAGGTCGCTCATATTTGGTACAAGCA